>JADBJO010029635.1:0-7500 GCA_016801955.1 Conus betulinus
AGAGAGTTTGCGCATAAGAATACAGCCTACAAGCATAGCACATAATTACAGATTGGCCGTTAACATTCGAAACAACCTTGCGCGCGCGCACGCACACACACGCGCGCGCGCGCGTCGCGCCACTCGTTACAGGACCTACTTACTAAACGGAATAAACATGTGCATTCAGTTACAAAACACTTTCTAATAGTCAGGATTCATACAAAAGGCCAAAGAGGGTGTTGGTGGTGGTGGTGGATTTATGGCGAAGTATGCAGAGAGAGAGAGAGGCGAGAGAGAGAGAGAGAGAGGAGAGAGAAGAGAGAGAGGAGGGAGAGAGAGAGAGAGAGAGAGAGAGCGAGGAGAGGAGCGAGAGAGAGGACGAGAGGAGATGAGAGAAGAGGGGGTTTGGTGTAAGAGAGAGAGAGAGAAAGATGGGGTGATGAGAGAGAGAGAGAGAGCGGACACACACACACACACACACACACACACACACACACACCCACACACACACACACACCACAGAGAGAGAGAGAGGAAGAGTGATACCCAGACAGAGAGAGAGAGAGAGAGAGAGAGGCGAGGAGACCAAATAAATAGATAAATAAAAGTGAATTGAAAAAAGAAAGAAAAAAAGCGAGCAAAGCACGACATCAAAGGCAAAAGAAGAAAAAAAAGATAACTAATGACGTGCAGTCTATGCCATTCGCCTGGCGACATAAAAGCTCTGCAGCGCCCGTTATTGCTACGACCTGGCGATCTGCGGAACGATGTGGGTCAAGGTTGTCACGTGCTGTGTTGAATCAGTGTTGCACGTGTTTGTGTCTGCTTGTTCCTCTGTCTTTACATGAGGCTGGGCAAGAGCTGACGAGGCTCTAAAACTGTCGTCATTTCATTCCTGGCTACTTACTGTGCACGATTGATGTTCGACAAGGGATGATGCTGCCACTCACTTGGCTTTTGTATTGTACTAAAAATATCATAGGCAATCAGACACGCGTACACAGCACGCAATCGCGCCACGGTCGCCTACCCACATGTAGGTGCATACGGCCGCATACACGCACGCGTGTGCTTTCCTCTTTTCTGACTGCTTTGTTAGTAAAAACAGATGCTCAACTGCAGAACGAACAATTCCTTTTGAGTCAGTGTCTGTACTGCACCTAGCAGGCCAGTGCTTGTTTGAGATGCATTTTATTTTCTCCGTCTTACAGGCGGCTTGATGACGAGCACAGAGGGAAAGAGGGGGGAGGGGGGGATGACAAATATGTTGTTTATACCGTTTGAAATTGAATCTTAAACTTGTTTTCGCTGAGAGAGAGAGAGAGAGAGAGAGAGGAGAGAGAGAGAGAGAGAGAGAGACAGACAGACAGACAGAGACAGAGACAGACAGACAGAGAGAGATGCAGTTCTTAGAAAAGGAAGCAACAGCAATCTCTAGATATTTCCAACCTTATTTTCAACATAACTTGGTTTTAGTTTAGTACTACAGCGTTAGTCACGAAGGCAACAGTGAAAGCTCAATAGTAGATGCAGCACCAGCAATAGCCGTAATAGCAGTAGTAATAGTAGAAGTAGTAGTAATAGCAGCAGCCGTAGCAGCAGTAAGAGAAGGAGGAGGAGAAGCAATAACAGCAGTAGTAAGAGGATAAGAAGGAGGAGGAGGAGGAGGAGAACAAAAGCAGTAGTAAGAGAACAACAAGGAGGAAGAGGGAGCAACAACAGTAGTAAGAGGAGGAGGAGGGGGGGAGGAGGAGGAGGAGGAGGAGAAAAACAGCAGTACTAAGAGGATAAGGAGGAGGAAGAGGAGCAACAGCAGTAGTAAGAGGAGGAGGAGGGGAAGGAGGAGGAGGAGGGAGAAAAACAGCAGTAGTAAGAGGAGGAGGAGGGGAAGGAGGAGGAGGAGGAGGAGGAGAAAAACAGCAGTAGTAAGAGGAGGAGGAGGGGGAAGGAGGAGGAGGAGGGAGAAAAAACAGCAGTAGTAAGAGGATAAAAAGGAGGAAGAGCAAGCAACAGCAGTAGTAAGAGGAGGAGGAGGGGGATGAGGAGGAGAAAAAACAGCAGTAGTAAGAGGAGAGGAGCAGCAAACAGTAGTCAGTAGGAGCAACAAACAACAGTAGTCAGAGGAGGAGCAAACAACAGTAGTAAGAGAGGAGGAGGCAAGCAACAGCAGTAGTAACAGAAGAGGAGGAGGAGGAAGGGGGGGGGCAGTAGCAACAGCAACAACAGCAGCAGTAAGAGGTTGTAAGGGGGGGGGGGTAGGGGGGTAATCAGTAGCAGACAGCTGTCACACAAGCTGCAGGCCCTAACAGTAGCAGCAGTAGTATTGGTATCAGTAGCAGCAGCGGCAGTAATAGCGGTAACATAGAGGCAACAGCAACAACAGTAGTAGTAGTAGGAGGAGGAGGAGGAGGAGGAGAAGCAGCAGCAGCAGCAGCAACAGCAGCAGCAGCAGCAGTAAGTAGTAGTAGTAGTAGTAGTAGTTGCAGCAGCTAGTAGCAACAGCAACAGCAGCAGCAGTAGCAGGAGTAATAATAGTTTGGAGTAGTCACAAAAGCGGGTAGCAATAGCAGCAACAGCAACAGTGGTAGTAGTTGTAGCAGCTGCAGCAGCAGTAGTAGCAATACCAATAGCAGTAGAAGCAGCGGCACGCAGCAGCAGCAGTTGCAGTAGTAGTTACTTGGAACACTTCACTATCATGGAACTCTGATTAAAGGGAGTGGAAGAATTGGCCTTTGACACACTCTCTCTCTCTCTCTCTCCCTCTCTCTCTCTCTCTCTCTCTCTCTCTCTCTCTCTCTCTCTCTCTCTCTCTCTCTCCACACACACACACACACACACACAATAATGTCTTCATTATCTTGACAGATGGTGCCATATAGTAATAAGAATGAAGCGGGTGTGTTCCTCGTCATCGGAGCGTGAATACCCCACACGGTCTGTGTGTGTGTGTGTGTGTGTGTGTGTGTGTGTGTGTGTGTGTGTGTGTGTGTGTGTGTGTGTGTGTGTGTACGCGCGTGCGCGCGCGTATGTGTATGTGAGTGAGCGGTGTGTTTGTGTATGTGTGTGTGTGTGTGTGCTGTGCGTGCGTGCGTGTGGTGTGTGTGTGTGTGTGTGTGTGTGTGTGTGTGTGTGTGTGTGCGTGCGTGCGTGCGTGTGTGTGTGTGTGTGTGTGTGTGTGTGTGTGTATGTGTGTATGTGTGTGTGTGTGTATATATGTGTGTGTGTGTGTGTGTGTGTGTGTGTGTGTGTGTGTGTGTGTGTGTGTGTGTGTGTGACAGAGAGAGAGAGAGGAGAGAGAGAGAGAGAGAGAGGAGAGAGAGAGAGAGAGAGAGGTGAGAGTGAGAGAGAGATGTACCCTTGTGGCATTTACCATTTTTGATACAAAATTGGAATTTGTTCCTGTTTCTCTCTAATCATCTATGACAATGCGTTATTTACATAAAAACCTTTGCTTTACACATGACATCATCGTCATCCTCCTCGTCGTAGTAGTAGCAGTAGTAGCTGTAGTAGTCGTAATAGTAGTAGAAGCAGTAGCAACAAGAGCAGCAGCAGTAGTAATAAGGGTAGTTGTGGTGGTACGTAGAAGTGGTAGTAATTATAGTAGTAGAAGGAGGAGGAGGAGGGAAGAGAGAGGAGGAGGAGGAGGAAAAGGAGGAGGAGAAGGAGGGGGAGCAGGAGCAGGAGGAGGAGTCGCAGCAGCAGCAGTAGCAGTAGCAGAAACAATAGCAGAAGAAAAGTAGTTGTAAGTTGTAGTAGCAGCAAACAGCTGTAGCAGAAGCTGTAGCAGTGGTAGAAATGGTAGAATCGTTATCATTGTTGTTGCTGCTGTTACTCCCGTCCTCCTCTCCCTGTGCCAGGGGTGCGCGAAGTTTCTCCTCGTTCTTCATCTTAGCAGACAAGTAGCATTAGTGTCACGGCCTGTAGTGGTGTCTATTTCCTCGACTCCGGACCGTAAATATCGCACATAATGAGAGAGAGAGAGAGAGAGAGAGAGAGAGAGAGAGAGAGAGAGAGAGTGCGTGCGTGCGTGCGTGCGTGCGTGCGTGCGTGCGTGTGTGTGCGTGCGTGCGTGCGTGTGTGTGTGTGTGTGTGACGTGTGAGTGCGTGCGTGCGTGCGTGCGCGTGCGTGCGTGCGTGCGTGAGTGCGTGCGTGAGTGCGTGCGTGCGTGTGTGTGTGTGTGTGTGTGTGTGTGTGTGTGTGTGTGGTGTGTGTGTGTGTGTGTGTGTGTGTGTGCGCGTGTTTGTGTATGTGTGCGTGTGTGTGTGTATGTGCGTGTGTGTGTGTGTGTGTGTGTGTGTGTGTGTGTGTGTGTGTGTGTGTGTGTGTGTGTGTGTGTGTGTGTGTGTTTGTGTGTGTGTGTGTGTGTGTGGTGTGTGTGTGTGTGTGTGTGTGTGTGTGTGTGTGTGTGTGTGGTGTGTGTGTGTGTAGGTGTGTGTGTGTGTGTGTGTGCTCGCGCGTGTGCTTTGTCCTCTTCATCTTCTGTTGTGTATTTCTGTATTATTTTCCTTTTTTTTCTGCATCCCTCTCACGTTTTTTCTTATCTCTTTCTTTTTTTTGGGGGGGGGGTATCCTGAATAGTATCTTCTCTATTTCTTACACAATAAAAATAAAAGTCCCTTCTTGTCATTTCGTTTCGATTTCTGATCTTTGTCATGTCTTCAGACGGTAAACACTTTCATTTGTTACTTTTTCTTTTCACTCTAAGTAAAGTAACCCCCTTCTCCCTATTTCACACGTCCCTCCTTGTGTGTGTGAATTTATCCCTACAAGTGCGATCCACCCAACAGACAACAGCAAGTACAGCGTAGTTTTAGCAGCTGATGGATAGTCTGTGCGGTACGTGTCTTTCTGGAAGATTCCTTTACAACCAGGCTACTTGTAAAACATCTCCTCTGTATCCCAGTGACCGAATGTTTTGCACCCCCTTTCCCTCCCCAGCCACCTACCCCCTTACCTTACCCCCCACAACACCCTCCCCATTCCCACCATCTAGGTCCAATACGCAAGGATCTTTACAAGGAGCTTTACACATGGATCATTGCTATGCCACTGTGTTGCGAAGATGGGGGGGGGGGGGGGGGGGCGAGAGTGCGCGGATTGGTGGGGTACACTCTGTGTGTGCGGTTGGTGTGTGTGTGTGTGTGTATGTGTGTGTGTGTGGTGTGTGTGTGTGTGTGTGTGTGTGTGTGTGTTGTGTGTGTGTGTGTGCGTGTGTGTGCGTGTGTGTGCGTGTGTGTAAATGTCTGTGTCTGTATGTGTGTGCGTGTGTGTGTCTGCATGTGGTGTGTGTGGTGTGTGTGTGTGTGTGTGTGTGTGTGTGTGTGTGTGTGGCGTGCGTGCGTGCGTGCGTGCGTGCGTGTGTGTGTGTGTGTGTGTGTGTGTTGTGTGTGTGTGTGTGTGTGTGTGTGTGTGTGTGTGTGCTGTGTCTGTGTGTGTCTGTGTGTGTGTGTGTGTGTGTGTGTGTCTGTGGTGTGTCTGTGTGTGTCTATGTGTGTGTTCCAAGGTCAGGCTATCTTGACCATCAGATCCTCTTCAGGCTTTTCTTTCTTACTTATCTACGCACTCACCGCTTTGTCTAGTTGTAACCTCTACCTTCTGTCGCCTCTGGCTTTAACAGATACAGCATAGTGTCTATGACAGTCTCCTTGATTAACTTACTTGAAACCGAACTCTGTGTGTGTGTGTGTGTGTGTGTGTGTGTGTTGTGTGTGTGTGTGTGTGTTGTGTGTCTTGTGTGTGTGTGTTTGTGTGAATGGTGTGTGTGTACTTCTGTCTGTCTGTCTGTCTGTCTGTCTCTATGTATGTGTGTGCCTCACTCCCCCCTCTCTCTCTCTCTCTCTCTCTCTCTCCTCTCTCTCTCTCTCTCCCTCTGTGTGCATGTGTGTGTGTGTGTTTGTGTGTGTGTTTGTGTGGTGTGTGTGTGTGCTGTGGGTGTCTATGTGTGTCTGTGAGTCAGTTAGTGAGTATTACAGTAGAGAAAGAGAATATGCCGTGGTGGCCTGCCAACCCGCGCGCGAAAGAGAAAGAGAGAGTGGAGAGAGAGAGGATAGAGGCAGGCGGAGTGACAAGCGCGAGAGATGGGCGAGAGGTGGTGCAATTGTGCGAACATGCGCATCTCTAAACGTGTATATTTTGAATGAATGATAGTGATAAAAAAGAATTGGGAGACACAGTGAAAGAGACGATACAAAGCGTATGGTGTGTGTGTGCGTGTGTGTGTGTGTGTGTGGTGTGTGGTGTGTGGTGTGTTGTGTGTGTGGTGTGTGTGTGTTGTTGTGTGTGTGTGTGTGGTGTGTGTGTGTGAGTGTAATGTGTGTGTGTGGTGCGTTTGTGTGTGTGTGTGTGTGTGTGTGTGCTGGTGCGTGCGTGCGTGCGTGCGTGCGTGCGTGCATACGTGCGTGTGAGTGTGTGTGGTGTGTGTGTGTGTGTGTGTGTGTGGTGTGTGGTGTGTGTGAACAGGGTTGCAGGCGACAAGAAACCCAATGGAGTGCACAACACAGTGAGAAATGCAAATAGACTGACAGACATACAGACACACAGACAGACAAACAGACAGACGGGGAAGGAGATAAGTAGACAAAGATTGATGATCCAGTGATTGGAGAGCAAATGTGTTTAGGTTATTGAAGTTGAATACAGATTCCTCTATCAGTCAAGAATTTTCCTGTACTTATCCAGTCTTAGTTTTTGCATGTGTTATGTGTTGTTTTTTTTTTTTTTTGTACTGGATTCACAACCCTGATATGGCCTGAGCGGTCGGCTGGGCTATAAACTACAGACATGAGGTCAATCCAGGATCCGTTCTACCTTGCCAGGTGCCTGTGCCCTCCCAGCTGCCTTTCGTGAACACACTGTCATTATCTACTTTGTTATTGTCGTCATTATCATTTTCCTTATCGTTATAGCCATCTTCTTCTTCTTCTTCTTCTTGTTATTATTATTATTATTATTATTATTATTATTATTATCATTATTGTTAATGTATTGTTATTATTATTATTATTAATAGCATCATCATCATCATCATCATCATCATCATCATCATCATTTATTATTATTATTATTGTTGTTGTTGTTGTTGTTGTTAACATTGTCATTATTATTACTGTTATATTTATTATTATTATTATTATTCATCATCATCATCATTATTATTACTATTCTTATATTATTATTTATTTTATCATCATCACCATCATCATCATCATTTTAATTACTATTATTGCCATTGTGTGTTGTTGTTATAATTATTTATATTATAATTACTATGATTATTACTGTTAACATTAGCATTATTGTTGTGACCCATACATTGACAAATTAATCCACAGATTGCAAAAAGCAAAGGCCTTCACCAAAATGCTACACGGTTTGACTTCACACTGGGTGAACGGGTAGATGTTGACTCCTTTCACGTCAACCGCATAGTTTTATGATCGTTTTTGCGCGATTTCTGCCCCAGAAATAATATTCTTCCGGTTCAACATTTTCCGCTGACCTGCAGCCTGTGACCT
>JADBJO010029635.1:12500-17500 GCA_016801955.1 Conus betulinus
CAATGATCCACACACAAAATAAAACTGCAGTCGGGAAAGCGCACAACTTCGCGACACAAAACCATTTGCCAGGGGAAGTAATTGTCAGAAAAAGTTGGTGCTGACTAGCCAAGTTACTCCCCGTGCCAATAATGGTCTTGGTGAACAATCCAAGATCCACCGTTCGATCCAAATGCATATCATAGATCCATTCAAAATCTTCATGAGTTTGGCCTGGGGTCGTCTTCAATCTTCCAGCCAGTTTCGTTAAAATCAGATCAGCAGTTTCTGTGTTGTCATAAACATAGTGTTCATTGAATGATGCATACCTGTAAGAGTTAGATCTTCTTGGTTATTGTTCTCTGTACCCAGGCGTTTGATCGATATATTCATTGATTGACAGGGAAAAAAGTCTAAGTTAAACAGATAGGATATGTTCTTCTCCCAAACCGAAACCACGTATACAGGAATTGACTTTGACGAATTAACAGCCCCCTCGAGGTCAGCTGTGTTATAAACAACATGAACAGGTCACGAATAACAAGAAGTATTCAGCTGCGTCCAGCTGCTCCCTTTTAGCAGGACAGTCAGTTTCTTCATTGCGAATAATACCAGCATACCAAGGACCCCTACAAAAATCACCGTAGGTCCTTTCAGCTGTACACAAGAGGTTATCTTTTTTCAGAAATAGTATCGCTTAAAGGTACATTGCTAAACAGATTTAGAAACCATACAACATGACACATGAAAAAACAATCAGGACAGATTAACCAAATGCGACCAAGCCATAGGAACAGCAGCAAGTTCTGCTGTGAAATTCTAGAATTTCTTACCCAGTTGTGCCACTTTTTTTTCAACTTTCAAGAGCGGAATAAAAATTAAGAACCTGATCACTGATTTTTATGTGCAGAAGCTTTCTGTAAACATTTTGAGGTGACTGTGGTGTCCTTTCGCCAAATGAATGTTGATTAACATATTTCAAATGTTTGATTTTTTTTCAATATTAGTTTGAAAAAACATAGCTTTTAACTCCCATTATAGGACCGACGGAGCCACCTAAACTGAAAAAAAAAAAAAAACGAAATGTCATCGTGCTTTTCAAACATTTCAGAAACATAAAGACAATCAAATTTAGTATTTTTTTGTGCTTTACAAAGATATTCTATTAAGATCTTACAGTTGTTGATTGTTCTCAAAGAACTGTTGATTGCAGTTTTCCTCTAATCGGGTATTTCACTGAAGCCCGGTTTTATCATTTCATCAAGGGATGACATTCGACAGTTCTGTAAGCTTCCACTGTATTTGCATAATGCAATTCAATTCAAGCTGTTTATAGCTCAGCCGACCTCAGGGGTCTATCAGGGCAGTAGCACTGTCCAAGTATATCGGGGTCTGTATAAGAATGGAACTTTTGAAAAGGTATGTGCGTACGTGGCCTGCACGTGATAGAGAGACAGAGAGAGAGAGAGGGGGAGACAGAGAAAGACAGACAGACAGGCAGGCAGAGACAAAGAGAGAATGAGAGACTCTGCGTGTGTGTGTGTGTGTGTGTGTGTGTGTGTGTGTGTGTGTGTGTGTGTGTGTGTGTGTGTGTGTGTGTGTGAGTGCGCATGTGTGTGTGTGTGTGTGTGTGTGGTTGTGTGCATGCACTTTTACCCCGCGTTAAGTCCGCTGCCAAATTGTAACCTCAGGGGTCTAATAAGACAGGAGGAGTGGGGTGGTGGACGGGTCAAATCGTGTTTCGTTGTGTGCCACCATTGTATACCTCAGGCATGACACGCGTTTAAATCGATGATGTCTTTCGGGCCTTTTCTGTCTCTTTTTTTTTCCCCCGTAATTCTTTCCTTCCCATCATTTCAAGTTTGTTGTTGGTTGAGAGATAGCTAAAGAAAATATTTTCTCGTTGACAGGGCGTCAGCTTTGAGTGACGGTCCAGGACATATTTCCACTGGCGAATCTGGTAGTTTCCTTCCCGAGACCACAGGCTCAGACCAAGTCTCTCTCTCTCTCTCTCTCTCTCTATCTCTCTCTCTCCTCTCTCTCTCTCTCTCACACACACACACACACACACACACACACACACACACACACACACACACACACACACACACACACACACACACACACACACACACACACACACACACACACACACACACACACACACCTCCTCTCTCTCTCTATCTTTCTCCCCCCCCCTCCCCCAAACAACTCTCTGTCTCTGTCTCTGTCTGTCTGTCTGTCTGTTTGTCTCTCTCTCTCTCTCTCTCTACTCTCTCTCTCTCTCTCTCTCTCTCTCTCTCTCTCTCCCAGGAATTTCTCCAGCGCGTCTCTCTCTCTCTCTCTCTCTCTCTCTCTCTCTCTCTCTCTCTCTCTCTCTCTCTCTCTCTCTCTCCCCTCCCCCAAGAATTTCTCCCAGCGCGTTCTCTCTCTCTCTCTCTCTCTCTCTCTCTCTCCTCTCTCTCTCTCTCTCTCTCTCTCTCTCCTCCTCTCTTCTCTTCCTTCCTTCCTTCCTTCTTCATACCCCTTCTCCTCACTCACGAGATGAACATGTCGGAACATCCAGCTTCTGTCAGAAGCATACCGTGGTGCAGAAGCCCCTGTGGTTAATTTGAAGATATGCCAGAGAAAACATTCTCCTCATCTCGTTTTCCGCTCGCATTCAAAGTAACAGAAAGACGTGCATACGAAGGAATGGAGCGGGTCTAAGAGGGTGATGAACAGAAGGAGGAGGAGGGGGGGGGGGGGGGTATAGACAGGGGTAACGTCTTTTTCACTGGAGGAACGATCCACCGATTCTTTGCAAGCTGTCAGGAAAGGGGGTGGGAGAACAGAGATTATAACGGCAGTCAGTGAAACGTCACAGCTTACGGTGCATGGGCATCCCTCCCTCCCCCCCCCCCCACGCCCCCTCCCCCATTGCCCTCCCCCAAATGAGCGTGCAGAACTTTTCAGATTCCTTTCTGATTCTTAGCTTCAAGTGATGACATTGATCTTTTTTGTTTTGTTTCGTTTTTGTATTGTAGATGAATCCAAACAACGGCAGTGTACATTTTTCTCTTACAAAGAAATCCTTTCTGGTCATTTCATCATTATCCTTGAATGATACTTATCTCTCTTTCTTTTTCTCGTTTTTTTTTTGTTTGTTTGTTTTTTTTTTTTTTTTTTGTTTTGTTTTGTTTTGTTTTGTTTTGTTTTGCTATGACGATGAAGTGGATTAAAAAAGAAACACTAACAGAAAAACAAAAAAGAAAAAAACACTTGGATCAGATCTAGGACTGTGAAGACAGTGTCTTGGTGACAGTTATTATACATACATTTGTGAGAAATGAAGAATCTGTTGCGCATGACATCAAAACTGAAAAAAAAGGGGGGGGGGGGGGGGGGGGGCGGAGATGGGGTGTGGACGGAGGCAGTAGGAGGGGCTGGAGAAGAGGGTTGAACGTAGGGGGGGGGGGGGGGAGGAGTCAAGGGTGCACATTTTATGCATTGTAAACTTGTGACGTATGGCAGCATCGCGGGAGTTACGCATGGACTGATTCTAAGATTCAAAGGGCTGTATTCATTATTCATTGTTATTGTAGCTGTTCTTGTCATCATCATCATCATTCATCATCATCATCATCATCATCATCATCATCATCATCGTCATCATCATCATCATCATCGTTATTATTATCATTATGGTTAGTATAACTATTACTATTATTGTTATTATTATCATTATTATCAATATTATTGTTGTTGTTGCTGTTGTGACTGTTAGTGTTATTATTGTTGTTGTTGTTGTTGTTTGTGTTGTTGTTGTCATCGCCATCCTCATCGTCGCGTCGTCATCGTCGTTGTTATTGTAAATTTCATTTTATTGTCGTTTTGTGTGTGTGTGAGTGTGTGTGTGTGTGTGTGTGTGTGTGTGTGTTGTGTGTGTGTGTGTGTGTGTGTGTGTGTGTGCGTGTGTGTGTGTGTGCGTGTGTGTGGTGTGTGTGTGTGTGTGTGTGTGTGTGTGTGTGTGTGTGTGTGTGTTGCCTTCCAATTCCCCTGGCCTCGGCCTTTGGATGTCAGTGTGTACATCGCGACAATAGGAATCTGGGCGTTACAGGAAGGAGACAGTGGCTTTTCTTCTCCATTCAGCCGGTTGGCTGCTTTTGTTTTCTGTTACTGCTTTTGTTGTTGTTGTTGTTGTTGTTGTTGTTCTTCTTCTTCTTCTTTCTTCTTTCTTCTGTTCTTCTTCTTCTTCTTCTTCTTCTTCTTCTTCTTCTTCTTCTTCGTCTTGTCCCTGTTGTTGTTGTTTTCCTCTGTAGCATTTTCGGATTCTGCCTTCTCTCGTCTCTTCTTTACTCTCATGGGAACTTACCAGCACGTTGGATTAATTTCGTAGATCGGCCCAACCAGCACGTTGATTAGTGGCGTAGATCAGGCAGCTGCTCACTCTTGTTCCTGAGCCGCCCTTTTCCGACTCTTTTCCAAATGCATTTCTTTACTTATTCCGTTTGTTGTTAGTTCACCAAAACCACGTGACACGTAGATGATGCGCATGCACAGATCCGTCACGTGTGTGTATGCTTCCGGCCGCCATGCTAATGTTCGTCAAAAAAAAAAAAAAACTTCAAAAATCGTAGTCATCTGACGGTACGGTTGGCCAGTCCGGTTAAATATCAACGGTTATTATTGCTTGATTTGAACAATGCCGAAAGAAAATACTGAATTACATCATATTAATGTATACGATCTTTTCTGAGCATGCGCATTTCACGGCATCCCTCCGGTACGATAAACTACATCGTGGAATTCCGCGAAAACTTCGACGCTCCAAGGCAGGTGCCCGTTGAAGTTGTAAATTTCGCTGTCCTCCCGGCACATTCTGATCGCATGACCTAGCAGATCGGTGTTACGTACGGTGGTTAGTCAATCCCTCTGCAGTAACGTTTTCCTGGATCAACCCATGACTTTGGTGCTTTACAACATTCTGAAGCTCTCTTCATTCTCGTGTTGACTGTCTGGATAACTCTTTCCTCCCTCAG
>JADBJO010029636.1:0-2500 GCA_016801955.1 Conus betulinus
AGAGAGAGGAAGAGAGAGAGAAGAGTTATTTATGACCACTATTTCATGCTAACCCCGCGCCCCCCCCCCCCCCCCCCCCCACACACCCACACACACACACACACCTGCTCGTCATAATCGTGGGAGTGTGGGACGAAATCGAAAGAATGGCGTCTATGCCAAACTTGCATGACGACCAAAGCTGTTCTGTCAATTCCCCTGAAGCGACCACCATCCCCGACACCCCCTCTTCTCTCTCTCTCACTCCCACTCACTCTCACTCTCGTCTCTCTCTATTTCTTAACACCTCGTACGGACTGACACCGATGTTAAGATATTTTTGTCCTTATGTCATTGTGGCACAACACGTTTATACAACACTCGGTGTATTTCTGTTTCATGCCATGAAGTTAGACACCACAACCAACACTTGGGTGACAGTCTCACGTCAGAAAGCTGATCGTTGGTGAATGTATGTCTTGGTTTTAGATTACCTATTAACGTGGCCGGCCCCAGTCTTGGTGGCTGGGTGCCTGAAGAAATACGATTGTTCATGCCTCGTTTGTTCTCTCTCCTCTCTCGTCTCTCCACTCCAGCTCTCTGTCTGCTGTCCTCTCTCTCTGTCTCCCGTCTCTCTCTGTCTCTCTCTTCTGTCTCTGTTTTCTCTCCTCTCTCCCGTCCTCTCCTCTCTCTCCTCCTCTCTCTCTTCTCTCTCCTCTCACACTCCCCTCAGCGCACCTCCCCCCGAACACGTCACCATCTCCTACACTAAGCCTACCCCAACCCCTCTCCCTCTCTCTCCTCTACTTCTTCAACTCTAGACGGCCCTCTCTCTCTCTCCTCCTCTCTCTCTCTCTCTGATGGGGTCAAGCTGACATTCTTTAGACTAAAATTTTGTGTCGATTTTATTCGATTTGTAATGCCCCTGCATTGGTGTTTGCTTTGTTTCGTTACGAAGGCCAAGTCCTCCTTTTTTGTCAGTCAATGGCTTCGGCCTTTTCTCTCTCTCTCTCTCTCTCGGTCCGCCTCTCCACTCACACACACACACAAATTCACAAGCGCAAAACCACAACCACTCCACACCTCCTTCCTTTCCTCCCCACCCCTATCCCACCCCCCCACCGCGCCCCACCCTACCACCGCAGAACTCTCCCATCTCTTCCCCCCCTCCCAAGATCTTTTGCTGTGCACGTGCGCTCCAGTAGACTCGCTCGCGAGCGAACCTTCGCGGACCAATCGATGCTCGCCATTGGGTGACTTGTCATATTGACCCCCGCGGTACCTGGCTTAACGTATTGTATTTCCGCAGGGTCGAAAAGTCGGGCAGCGTGGCAACTGACATCACTTAACACTCTCTGGATTAAAAAAGCGGCTGGTCACCCACTCGTAAACTGAGAAAGGAAGAGGGGCTAGGGGTGGGGAGGGGGAGGGGGTGAGGGTGAGGAGGTGGGGGGGAGGTGTTAAGGGAGAGGAGGTGGTCAGATGGGTACAGGTGAGTGGGGGCGGGGGGGGAGGGGTGCAAGACTAGATAGAGGACATAGGAGTGGGGGGTGGGTTGGTTAGAAATGGGGTGGCCGCATCCTTTCGGTATGAAAAGATTAAACCGAGGGATACGCTAAATAATCTCCCACACACACGACACCACACACACAAACACACAGAGTGTGTGTTGGTGCGTGTGTTTGTGTGTATGTGTGTGTGTGTGTTGTGTGTGTGGTGTGTGTGTGTGGTGTGTGTGCGTGCAATTGTGCGTGCGTGCTTTGAGCGTGCGTGCGTGCGTTGTGCGTGTGTGTGTGTAATGTGTGTGTGTGTGTGTGTGTGTGTGTGTGTGTGGTGTGGAGTGTGTGGTGGTGTGTGTGTGCGTGCGCATCAATCCCACCAACCATTCACTTTTTTTTTTTTTTTTCAATGATGAAGAGAGAGAGAGAGAGAGAAGAGAGAGAGAGAGAGAGAGAGAGAGAGAGATGATGTCCACAAATCCGTCTTGCGCCAGAAAAACACGATCTTATCCACAACCACCAGTACACCGGCAAATTTTCCGGTTCTAGCTAGTAGAACATGCACAGAAGGCTTGAAGTCAGATTCCGAAGAAGGCACCTAGAAGAAGAGAAGGAAAGACCTTGAATAGTAGCTTACAAAAAAAAAAAAAAAAAAGAAAAAAAGAAGAAAAAGAGTGAAGAAGGAGGAGAACAGGAGAAAGGAGATAAAGAAAAAAGGACAGAAAAAGAAAAGAAAAAAAATTACAAAAAAAGAGGGGGGAAAGTAGTACCACTCTTTAAAAAAAAAAATAATCACATGTAGTGGAATTGTATAAAACCAACAAACAAACAAAAACTAGTGGGGGGGAATAGGAACGAAGTAGTTTTCTCCAGTGGAGAACAATGTTTGAAAAAAAAAAAACAAGAAAAAAAGTGGAACAAAATCCGTTCACCAAATACTGTACGGAACGTAGACGAACATGGAAAGCAGCAAAACAGATAGGGGACAATAACAATCACTGATACACACAACAATAGAAAAA
>JADBJO010029636.1:5000-18809 GCA_016801955.1 Conus betulinus
GCACCAGCACCCAGCACCAGCACCGACAGATCGACAGCCACAGTATTAGTCACAGACAGCCCACGATAAAAGTAAGAGCTCTTTAGGATCTTGCTGCTAATGCTGCTGATGATAACAAGATTGTTTAATGTGCTTGTTCGTAGCTTGTCTGATAGGAACTGAATTCCACGGGTTTTTTTTTTTTTAAAGGAACATTCAAAAAAAAAACAAAAAAAAACGTCCGTTAGACAAAGGGAACAAACGAAATTACGAGACAAAACACGACGCGTTTCGACCTCTTAGGTCCTCTTAGCCTCCTTCTTCAGGCAAGATAAACAACATTCAGGACAGGCAAGATAAACAACATTCAGGACAATGAAAACGAAAGAACGAGCAGTCACGTTATCTTCCATGATAATCATGCTTACTCGAATAACCACCGGGGAAGGAGACAGACACTTATAAAACAGCGGGACATGAAGAAGACTGAAGAAAAGACAGGAACTTCAACACAGAAGACAAAAAAAAAGAAAGAGACCAGTACACGAACTAGAAGGAGGAAGATCAAGCAAAAAAAAAAAAAAATGCACATACTAACGAAGAAGTGAAAACTGAGGAGGGATTGGCAGACAGACGTGACAGGGAAGAGATTGACACATGAACGTGACAGTTGGAAGTGAACTTGAGAGCGAGAAGACTCAATCAGAAAAGATTGACACAGGAATTGAAGGTAGACAGAAGACAGAAGACAAGACAGAAGACAGAACACACACACACACACACACACACACACACACAGCACACACACACCCCACACACACACACACCACACACACACACCACACACGCACACGCACACACACACACACACACAGCATGCTGAACACTGGAGAGATAAGTTAGGAAAAGACACGGGAAACTTGAAGAACCAAGACGTTCAGAAGTCCGTCACGGACACACAGAACATGGAGAGTGATTGAGACAGAAATGGGAATTGGAATGACACAAGTCATGGACACACAGGAACATGGAGAGACAGAAATGGGAATTGGAATGACACAAGTCACGGACACACAGGACATGGAGAGTGATGAGACAGAAATGGAATTGGAATGACACAAGTCATGGACACACAGGAACATGGAGAGTGATGAGACAGAAATGGGAATTGGAATGACACAAGTCACGGACACACAGGAACATGGAGAGTGATGAGACAGAAATGGGAATTGGAATGACACAAGTCACGGACACACAGGAACATGGAGAGTGATGAGACAGAAATGGGAATTGGAATGACACAAGTCACGGACACACACAGGAACATGGAGAGTGATGAGACAGAAATGGGAATTGGAATGGACACAAGTCACGGACACACAGGAACATGGAGAGTGATGAGACAGAAATGGGAATTGGAATGACACGAGTCACGGACACACAGGAACATGGAGAGTGATGAGACAGAAATGGGAATTGGAATGACACGAGTCACGGACACACAGGAACATGGAGAGTGATGAGACAGAAATGGGAATTGGAATGACACAAGTCACGGACGGACACCAGGAACATGGAGAGTGATGAGACAGAAATGGGAATTGGAATGACACAACAAGTCACGGACACCACAGGAACATGGAGAGTGATGAGACAGAAATGGGAATTGGAATGACACAAGTCACGGACACACAGGAACATGGCCAGTGATGAGACAGAAATGGGAATTGGAATGACACAAGTCATCGGACACACAGGAACATGACAGTGGGTAGACGATAGAGACCAGGACACAAATGTAATCGGAAGACAGGGATAGGAAAAATAGATTAAGAGCTGCAAGAGAGAGAGAGAGAGAGAGAGAGAGAGGAGAGAGAGAGAGAGAGACAGAGAGAGAGAGGAGAATAGACACAGGAAACTGAAGACAAAGAAGAGAGAAGAGATAAACACCAAGAACCTAAAGACAGAAGAGGTAGACACAGGAATCTCCAGACAGAAGAGAGAGAAATAGACACAGGAACCTAAAGACAGAAGAAGAAGAGACCGACACACGGACTCTCTCTTCTCTCTCTCTCTCTCTCTCTCTCTCTCTCTCTCTCTTAAAAAAGCAAGCTGGAATCCAGCATTGCCCACGTACACAAGCGCGAAAAACAATGAAAAAATGTTATGGAATAATCGGCGAAGAGCAGACACCATGTGAGACATATCCTGTTCTCTGTCTGTCTGTCTGTCTCTGTCTCTCTCTGTCTGTGTCTCTCATATGTGATACATCCTGTTCGCTCTTCTCTCTCTCTCTCTCTCTCTCTCTCTCTCTCTCTTTCTCTCTCTTTCTCTCTTAGTGCCCCTCGGCGGACAAGGGCCGGATGTAAAAAGCATATGTTTGCTTATCTGTTACTACTTGGAAATAAAGATTATCATCATCATCATCATCATCATCATCATCTCTCTCTCTCTCTTCTCTCTCTCTCTCTCTCTCTCTCTCTCTCTCTCTCTCTCTCTCTTGTGCGTGCGAGCGCGTGCGTGTGCGTGTGTGTACCATCCCTCCCCTCTCCACCGTGCCTCGTCTGTTGTGCGCACGTACGAATGTTACACTCCCAACAAACGCACAGAACAATTTCATTAAAAGAAAAAAAAGAATGTGCACAGAACGATCGACTGGTAAGTACACACCATGTCTGTGACAAGCTATCAGATTACTGAGAAATCCACGGCCCAGTCTGGCATCACACCTGACATGAGAGTTCTACGCCCTACTTTTGGCCTCACACCTGACATAGAGTTCTACCCTCTACTTTGGTCTCACACACCTGAATGAGAGTTCTTTGCCCTACTTTGGTCTCACACCTGAAATGAGAGTTCTACTACGCGCCTACTTTGGTCTCACTCCTGAAATGAGAGTTCTACGCCCTACTTTGGTCTCACCACCTGAAATGAAGAGTTCTACGCCCTACTTTGGTCTCACACTGAAAAATGAAAGCCCGTAACTCATTTTGGTTTCACGCCTCAAAAGAAGGGTCATAAGCCCGCTTTTGACTCGTGCCTGAAGCGAAAGGTCATCGACCCCATCTTAGACCCACCACCTGTAGAGGTGGTTCATCAGGTCATTTTGGGCTCACGCCCCGAAATCAAGGTCAGAGTTCGGGGTTACAGCCAAGGTCATGTAGTAGTAACAACACAAAGTTCACACCTGAAGAAGACCTAACAGGTCGAAACGCATTTTGTGTTTGATCTTGTGACTCGTTTGTCCACGTTTCTCTGGGCGGTTGGCGCTGACATTTATTTAAAAGTTTGAACGGTTGAAAATCGCCCTGGGCCCTGTGAAAAAAAGCAAAAAACAAAACTGGAATGTGAAAGAGATGATGTTATCCTGGAATTTGAGGTCAGTAAATTAGTTCATGCCATGTCAATGCCATGTCAGCAAAAAAAAAAAAAAAAAAAAAAGGGAAAAAAAAAAAAGAAAAAAAAAAATGCAGAATCATCATTGTGGGACTCCTTATGTTTTCTACGCCATCGAGTAAGGACGCGAGGATTGTTGGAGGGAAAACGTCCGGCAGACGACAGGAAAATGAAGGGTCACGTGGATCGTCGTGTTTGCATAGAATGAAAAACGGACATGAGACCTGCCCCAGAGTCAGGTATGGCGGGGATCAAGGGTTGGCTGGACTGTACGATGAATCTGTTTCCGTACTGGGTTGATCTTCCTGAGAGAAGACAGGTGCAGCTTTGAGGGGTAAGAGAGAATTTACAGGCGCGTTTTTGGGGCCCCGGAGTTACATTGGTTCTGACTCCATTTCCCATACTGTCCTTCGAATGAGACTATAAACCGAGGTTCCGAGTGTGAACGCACGCATAATATCTTGCACACACGTCAAAATCCCATCATCACCAACTTTCGGAAGAGAAGGCCAGTTTGGTTTCGGTATCGATGACACGTTACACATAGCATGCACCCTGCGTGAGAAAATGGAAAGAATGAAGGAAGAAAGGAAATTGAGTGAACGATATTGAACGATATTGACGGGATGACACCGGGGAAACGACTGAATGACGCGCCAGCTGGCAGCTCTTCAGTCGGCACTACCCAGGTAGAGCACCGTTGTGTAAACCGAGTGTGGCTTGTGAAACGCGTTTAGGAGAGCTGGGTGCCCGTTGTGTAAACCGAAAGTGTGGAGTGTGGATTGTGAAGCGCATTAGAGCTTGGTCCTCTAGCCAAGGATAGGCGTTATATAAGTATTCATTTTCTTGTTGTTGTAAACTGTAACTCGTGTGGACTCGGACCCGTCCCTGGTCGTCGGTCCAGCTTGGCCTCAACGCCTCAAGTGAAGCGTCATCGGTCTGGCTCATTAAGCCTCATGCCTCCAGCCAAGGATCGCTGGCTCAATGTGGGCCTCACACCTGGAGTGAGGGAAGGTAGGTCGGCCACTTTGGACTCACGCATCAAAAGTGTAAGGTCGGGTCGGGTCACACCGCGTTTTTGCAGCCAGTCTCTGCCCTATGATTCTTTCTCTCCTCTCTCCTCTCTCTTCTCTCCGTCCCTCTCTCTCTTCTCTCTCCTCTCTACTTCTCTCTCTCCTCTCTCTCTCTGTCCTATATCCTCCTCCTCCTTCTTCTTCTTTCTCTCTCCTTCTTTTTCTTCTCTTTTATCACGGATGTTGAACGAGGGATGGGGGTAGGGGGTAGGAGGAGAGAGAGGTAGGTGTGTGCGAGCGTGCGTGCGTTGCGCGCGCGCGCGCGCGCGCGTGTGTGTGTAGTGTGCGTGTTTCAAAAAGAAAAAGAAAATGAAAAGGTAAACAATAACAACCACAGCACCCCCTCCCCCGCCACTCCCTCCGCCAACAAAACTACCAAAGAGAAAGAAAGCGAAAACATAGGCAGAAGAAACGCACTCACTCACCCATCCCCACGTTCTTTAAGATCTCCCAACCCATCCTTCCTTCCCACCCCATCCTATTCCGGAGAGGAGAAAAAAAACCAAAAAACAACAACAAACAACAACAACAACAAAAAAAAAACCCAGTGATCGATGGCTACACGAAACGCGTAGTAGGCCTAGCTAGACAAAGACAGACAGACAAGACAAACAGACAGACAGAACAGACAAGACAGGCAAAACCTAGCTGCCCATCTCATCACAACACCCAACGCCACCCAACCAGACTCACACACAGCACACACACACACACACCGAACCACAACAACAACAACAACAATGATACACCACTATCGGGCCAACGACCCCGGACCCGCCTCAAAGCGCATTGCAGATGGCTACTCCATCCCCCACTCCAACTCCACCCCCCCACCACACCCCCCCCCCCCCCTCTTTCGCCCGGAGTACGACACGGGGAACAAACAATAGCATTAGCATCGCTCTTAGCCCAACCCCTCAACCCCACCCCCCCCCCACCCCACACCACTACCACCACCACCACAACCACCACCACCTCTCCCTTACAAGCTATTCCGCCGTCGGCGCTAGGCTGGGTGCCCACGACCACTTTTCAAAGAAACGAGTTAGTCGGTGGCGCTGAAATATACATTGCGTGGCTGTGTTCTGTTTACCCCCATTTTTTTTTCCTTTTCTTTTCGTTCTTTTTTTTTTCTTTTTTTTTTTTTTTGAGCCAATTCCATCACAGAGCTCCTCTTCGGGGGGGAACCTGGGTTCCTAACCCCCCCCCACCCCAACCCCCGCACGTGGTGTGTGCGAGTGTGGGTGTGTGTGTGTGTGTGTGTGTGTGTGTGGTAAGTGGTGATTGTGTGTGTGTAGTGTGTGTGTGCTAGGTGTGTGTGGTGTGTGTGTGTGTGTGTGTGGTGTGTGTGTGTGTGGGGTTTTTGTGTGTGTGTGTGTGTGTGTGGTGTTGTGTGTGTGTGTGTGGTGTTTGTGTTTAGTGTGGTATGTGTGTGTATGTGTGGCGTTGTGTGGTGTGTGTGTTGTGGTTGTGGTGTTTGTGTGTGTGTGTGTGTGTGTGTGTGTGTGTGTGTTGTGCATTGTGGTGCAGCGTTGTTGTGTGTGTGGTTCTTGTTGTGTGGTGTTATGTGTGTTGTGTGTGTAATGTGTGTGTATTTGTGTTGTGTTGGTGTGTGTAGTTTGTGTTGTGTGTTGTTTGTGTGTTCGTGTGTGTGTGTGGGTGTGTGTGTGTGTGTTTGTGTGTGTATGCAATATGCGTGTGTTCTGTTCTGTATATATGTGTTGTGTGTGTTGTGTGCGTGTGTGTGTGTGTTGTGTGTGTGTGTGTGTGTGGTGTATGTGTGTTGTTATTGTGTGTGTGTCTGGTGATGTGTGGTGTGGGTGTGGGTGTGTGTTAATGTGTGTGTGTTGTGTGTGTTGTGGTTAGTCGTGTCTGTCTGTTTGCTCTGTGTTTTTGTATATGTGAAAGAGAGGGGGAGAGGGAAGTACTGTCTCTCTACTCCTCCCCCCCACCCACTCCACGGCCCCCACCCCACCCCATCGCCACCACCCGCCTCTCCCTCTCTGTTTCTCTTAAGGTCTATTTCAAGTTCTATGGCTTATTTGGTCTCTGCTTCTCCCCAATCCCTTGGACTTGTTACCTTGGGGGGCCTGTATACTGGTGCGTTATTGTTGTTCTTGTGTTTGTTTTGTTTTCTGTGTGCTGAGTCATGCCTATTGCAGACATCCAAAGTCTCGGGCTTCTTTGTAACGTTTTGCGTGTAGGTGTCATCTTCCCTCCTCCTTCAATCAAAAGGTGGTCAAACTCCGCTTCTGTCACCCCCTTTCTTTTCCACTCCTCTACTTTATTTTTATCTAGCCTTTTTATTTGGGCGTTGGTGTTTCTTTGTGTTGTTGTATTGTGTGTCGTTGGCAACATCACTGTCTTGTAAACTGTTTTGGGCCGGCTAACCACGCAGTTTCCCCTAATTGTCATACATATACCATAGGCGTTGCCGACTGCCGCTGGCAAAAAAAAAAAAAGAAATCTATTCGACGTGTGTACACTGACAGACGGATGAACGCATGAAACGATAAGCACCGGCGAAAGATGTGAGAGAGAGAGAGAGAGGATGCGAGAGAGAGATGCGACGAGAGGTGAGATAGAGGGAGAGGGATGCGGGGGAGGACGGTGAGGGAGAGGACGAAGATGGCGGTGCGAGGGAGAAGAGAAGAGAGGAGAGAGACGGAAGGAGAGAGAGAGCGAATTTCAGGATAATTTTAATCATGTATAAGAGGGCGCATTGCGATGCACCGCGAGTATGCAGAAAGACAGATGAGAGAGGAGTAGAGAGAAGAGGGGAGAGGAGAGTGTGGAGTGGAGGGAGGCGGGTCTCGGGGAGAGGAGGGCGGGAGGAGGGACCGAGGGAGAGGGGAGGAGCAGAGAGATGGGGAGAACGAGAGAGGGGAGATGGAGTTGGATATTTAGGGAACAGGACACAAGCGCACGCGCACAGACGAACAACACACACACACTACCCACACATCCCTCTCATTCTCTAAACGACACACACACAAAACAATAGCAGCACAACCCACCACACACACCACACCCCACACCCTTCACACAGACATTCACCCGCACCGCTCTCTGTCTCATACTCTCTCCTGCTCTCTGGGTCTCTCACCATCACCTCTACAATACAGATACAAACCGGCACGGCCCTTGACACCCCTGGTATAGACACTTCACACCGGAACAAAAGTGCCCGCGCAACGAAACCGTGTGTGAGTGAGTACAAAATCGCTTTGGTACCCTGATTCAATCTGTTTACACACACACACACACACACACACCCAGCGCTGCGCGCACGCACCACGAACGCCGTGCTCGCGCGCGCAAACGCAACGACACACACACACACACACACACACACCACACACCACCACACACACACGCGCGCGCGCGCGCGCGCAAAGAGAAGCGCGCGGAGGAAGGTCAGAAACAAGCGAGCGGAGCCCACAGATTGTTTGGAGCAGGTCAGAGCGAACAACGACGGCGAGAGCGAGCACGGAGAGAGAGCGAGAGAGGCGAGAGAGAGAGGGAAGAGAGAGAGAGATCAGAGAACAGAGCAGAGAGACATACAGACAGACAGACAGGACAAGAGATGAGAGACAACCGAGGAAGGACAGTGACGTGTGTGTGTGTGTGTGTGGTGTTGTGTGTGTGTGTGTGTGTGTGGTTTGTGTGTGTGTGTATGTGTGCGTGACGCGCGCGCGGCACGCCGCACGCGGACCAAAAACACGCACGAGACAGAGGGACCATGTGTTGTGTGGGTGTGTGTTGTGTGTGTGTGGTGTGTTTTGTGTGTGTGTGTGTGTGCGGGTGCGTGCGTTCTTGTGTGCGTGCGTGCTGCATGTGTGTGTTGTGTGTGTGTGTGTGTGTGTGTGTGTGTGTGTTGTATGTGTGTGTGTAATGTGTGTGTGTGTGTTTGTGTATGTGTGTGTCGTGTGTGTGTTTGTGTATGTCCCCATTGTATGAGAGAACGTTAAGAGACGACGGAACACACGGAATGGACACACAGCACACCCTAGCCCCAACAGACTTTTTATTGCGCGCGCGCTGCCCCCAGAAACATTTTTTCAGCCAGTGTTGTTCACTCTTGGTGTTGTTGGTTTGGTTGGTTTGTAAAGCGCAGCATGTTGCCTTGGCCAACTCTCTGTGTTTGACCGGGGTTTTCAATTATCACTGTTTTCGTCGCAATCATCTTCCCACTTAAGTCTTTTGGATCTCGTGTCTTCATGGTCACTGGTCCACTCCCAGGAACACTTTCTTGACATCCAAAAGGGTTCAATTTCGCTTCGGTCTTCTTCAACTTCAGGCTAGATAAACACATTCACACACAACACGAACACGAAGAAACGAGCAATCACCACAACGAGCCTCAAAGTGCAACACACTGTCGCAGACAAAAGAGTACGTAGGCAACAAACCAACCATCTGCCGCACCTGTTAGACATTCATTTTAGGCAAAAAGGCAAACCCTGACTGGCTGAAGCCATTTTAATCTCAGATTAACCTATTGCCGTACAATGACATCTCAAAAAAAAAAACTTAATAAATTAATGAGAAAACGAGAAATAATACAATAACACCTGGGTGACGGATATAAATTCATAAAGGAAAATTAACAGGGAAACATCTAATCATTGATAAGTTAAATAATACAAACAAATTGTAACACATAAAACAACTGCATCTTAACTGTACTGAAAATTAAAACTACTCTCTCTCTCTTTTCTCTATCTCTCTCTCTAACTTCAGGAAGAAGGCATTATCATCTTCACTCTCCTTTCGTGAGATCGTTTGTGCTGAAAAAAGCTCACACAGCACTAAGAATATTCGTGAAGCTTTGAAAAATTAGCATGGAGATAATATAGCTACTGAATTAGGAGAGAAAGCGGGGGGGGTGGTAGGTGGGGGGGGGGTGCATTGGTCGATCTTGATGTCGAGGGCGAGAATATGTTTGAGACATTAAAACTGATTCAGTGTTTCATGAAGTTCCCGTTACTGTTGCTAAGGATGAGATGATGTGTGTGCACGGTTTTGCGATGTGTTTGAAGTGCGTCTGGCGGTCTATTACCGACAGGCGTCGCAAAGCTCGTCATAGTCCGGACTCAGACAAAAGTCCCCCCACGACCCCACCCCCCCCCCCCCTCCCCCCAAGTACACACACACCCCACCACCCCCCTCCCCCACACACACACACACACCCACCCCCCCCCTGCCCCAACTCCCCCTCCCCGCAACAAACACCCGTGGGTATTTATTGAGATCAAACCTACCGGGGTCATGAGAGGAGACGAGGGTATAGAACCAAGAGTCTAGAGGAGAGAGGAGAGAAGAGAGAGAGAGAGAGAGAGGAGATGAGAGAGTGTAGTGTGTGTGTTGTTGTGTGGTGGGTTGTGTGTGGTGAGACGAGATAAGAGACGAGAGACAGGAGAGAGGAGAGAGAGAGAGAGTGTGTGTGTGTGTTGTGGTTGTGGGTGTGGGTGTGTGTGGTGGTGAGGAGAGAGAGAGAGAGAGAAGAGTGGAGAGAAGAGAGAGAGGAGGAGAGAGAGTGTGTGTGTGTCGTGTGGGTGAGGGTGTGTGTGTGTTGTGTGTGTGTGATGTGTGTGTGAGTGTACTGTTGTGTGGGTGTGTGTGTGTGTGTGTGTGGGTGGTGTGGTGTGTGTGTGAAGAAAGGGGGTGGCAATGTAAGGGGAAAAGACGGGGGGCACAGAGAAGATGGCGAACATTTCGTTCTGACGGCATGGACATTCCGCCGTCTGGACGCCCCGGTGCGACCGGAACACACGTCCTTCCGGCCTTCGTCATGGGTACGGGCTCGTCCGGATATTACGGCCTATGAAGAATTTGCCAGACCGACTTTTTCGAACACACACCCTATTAGTGTGTGTGTGTGTGTTTGTGTGTGTGTGTGTGTTGTGTGTGTGTGTGTGTGTGCTTTTCGAACTCCTATTAGTGTGTGTGTGGTGCGTGTGTGGCGTGCGTGCGTGCGGCGTTGCGTTGCGTCGCGCTGCGTGCGTGCTCGCGAGCGTGTGTGTGGTGTGTGTGTGTGTTGGTGTGTGTGTGTGTGTGTGTGTGTTATGTGCGCACTAGCGTGCGTGCGTGCGTGGTGCGTGCCGTGCGTGTGTGTGTGCTGGGTGTGTGTGGTGTGTGTAGTGGGTTGTGTGTGTGTGTGTGTGTGTGGGTGTGTGTATTCTTCTAACTGACGTCATCCCCACTAAGTACTTTATGTTTTGCACATTTGTTTTGTCACCTTTTTGACGTCTAAGGATGACATATTTGTCGACAAATTAAATTGGTGTCTTGTCTTGTGTGTTCAACCTTTCAAAACCAGCACGTCCGCCTAGTACATCATGTGTTGACGGTGGTGTTTGTTTATATTTGGGGGGCTGGTTGTCAGCAACTCTCTAAAGTGCGTTTTCAGTTCTCGTTGTATGGCAGCATTGCAAGTGAACTATGGTACAAGCTATACAGCCTATGGCCCTTCAAAAAAAAAAACACACACACCACACCACACACACCATCACACAGCATCACACACACCACGACACTTCTACACTCGCCCACTTTGTCACACACACGGGACACCACCCACACTGCGCGCGCTCACACACGGGAACCACACGTGGTAGGCGTCGCAATGTCTTGTCGCACTAGGACACACACCAGGGGGACACTACCACACGCGCGTGGAGCGCGTCTGCAACCGACAGAACACCACTACTACATATGACGCACCAACACCACCACACGCACACACCACACAGAAAACAACACACACACACACACAAACACACACAGAACACGGCCCATTAGGAACACGCAGAACACACACACACCACACACCCACACGACACACACACACGCACGCATGACACGGCGCACACACAACCCCATCACACCTCCACACACACCCAACACACACACACACACCACACACATCTCCCACACACACACACAGCACACCAAATGCCCTGCTCGTAGCCACAAACTGCATACATGTACAACACACCAGTAATGCCATGTTCTGCGTGCACACACAGACACACACACACGCACAACCCAACACACAACAAACAAACACATCACCTAAACCACACTAACCAGCACACACACGCGCGCCTCGCGCGTAACCACACACACACTTCAACCTTTGTCACAACTACTTCAATCTTCCATGACGAAATAGAAGCAATAGCAGAGAAGAGAGACAAGAGCAGATGCACCTCGGAGAGAGAGAGATAGAGCAGTTTCAGATGTCTATGACCAAAACGTTGCAGGTGTCTCGTATAGCTGGAGCTCGATCAAGCCTTGTTTGTCCACAATCTTCATCGCACTTCATCCCATGTAGGCGTCAACGCGTGCAACATCATAGTCACTACGGCTGAAAAATTTATCTACGAATAGACAGTCAAATCTTCTAGCAGAACCGTTCAAAACAAGCATTTACAACTACAAAAATAGGAATTTATGACTGAAATCAGACAGACCTAGAATAAAAAGGAACTAAAAAAAAAAAACACGAATTTAAAAGCTTAATCCAGTTTCTCGCTTGTATTTTCTTTTTGCCGTGTAGAATCTATTTTGACGATGTTTTCTGTCAATAGTTAAGATCTTTATATTGGCAGGTGAAGAATCCGCGGATTTGTCCACCCTATTATGCGTTAATAAAGTCGTTTTCCGGAGTTTTCGAACGCACAACTGAGAAATAAAGCAATTGTGATTGCCATCGGCAGGTGGCAACCGTAGCTGAAGATGGAATGAACTTTTCAAAACGTCTTGGCGTTGCCATTAGCATCGTGCATCATTAATCCTACACTGATCTATTACTATCTATTCGATTGCGGTTTAATCGAATCATGCTATACTGCTCGCGCGCGCCGCGCGGCGCGCGCCCACAGCACACACACACGACCACACACACCACAACCCAGCACACCACAACACATCACCCACACACGCACAGCACACACACATCACACAAACACGCACGAGTCACGCCCACCACACACACCACACACACACACACGAACCCACACACCCACACCCATGGACAATCTCAATCTACGTCAGAACCAGGCATGCTAGGGAATACGACATTAGCACCTGGATATAAACCAATCAAAAGAATGCACTAACCGAAAAAGATTGCGTGTGCTTGCGAGAGTGTCGAGTTTTGTGGTTGGCAGGAGGGGGGTGGGGGGTTGTGAGTGGAGTGAGGGGGGGTCGGAGGAAGTTAGGGTGAGGGTTGGAGAGGGGGGGTAGTGTGGAGACGGGGGTTGGTAACGAATTTACTGGACACCCTCAGGCCCCAATAAAAGAGATTAATCATGGAGTATTCATGGCCCGGTTGAATGGAAAGGCAGGGTGAAGGGTTGCCAATGTAAGTTTTGCCACACAATACAACCCACACACACCCCGAAACCGACCTCGCGGTAAATTTTTTCAGTATTTAGTGTGGCCTGCGCGCGCGCGGCCTTCTCTCCTCTCTCTCTCGTCTCTGCTCTCTCTCTCTCTCCTGTGTTGTTGTGTGTGTGAGACAGAGAGACAGGATAGAGAGAGAGAGTAGAGAGAGGATAGCGATAGAAAGAGAGAGTGTGTGTGTTGCTTGCGTGCGTGCATGCGTGTGTGCGTGTGTGTTTGCCGTCTGTGCGTGTGTGCGTGTGTGTGCGTGTTGGTGTGTTTTTGTGTGTGTAACAGATGACACAGATTCAAGCTGATGTGTTTTTCAAAAGACAACTTTGCAGTCAACTGGATGGCAGCGTCAGCAGATGCCTGCCATATGCTCGCAAGAGTCGAAGATTCGAGTTGAACCTGCCATTTATACTAAAAGGGAATAGAACGTAATCACTTTTCAAAGTAAATTAAAAAAAAAAAAGAAAGTTTGTTAAGATGAACGCTTAAGGTACGTTATTTTGTTTCTCAACGTCGGTTGGGGCGCTTTAACTAAAACTGACAGATTTTGTATGCCATTCATGATAATTATTGCGAAGAAGCGGGGAATAACCATGGTGCAAGTATGTTTTAGTAAGGTTGGATACATTTAATAAGCCAATTTTTTTTAAAAGGCGAGAAACATCTGTTTGAAACCCAACAGCAGGGCCTTTCACCACTACGAAAAGGTGATGTCACGTAAATACTCTTTCTGGGGGATGCAGCGTCACAAACCTTAACATAACCTGCTAAAATTAACCAGGAAGTGAAATTCTCGGAAACAGCAAAGAGAAGGGTAATTAATATATTCGTGATACTGCTGGCTATTCACTCTCGTTGACAGCTCACGATTAACGGTTCCTTTGCGTCGGCTGGGGCTATAATATGCAACATGTTCGATCTATCTATGCCATCTGCTGGCTTGGGGGGGGGGGGGGGG
>JADBJO010029638.1:0-12500 GCA_016801955.1 Conus betulinus
CAGAGCTTTATTCCATTCGCCAACGCTTCTTTCCCCTTAAAAAAGCTCGTGCTATTTCGTGCATTTTAACTTGGATTGTTTTCTTTAAAATGAATTACTACAATGGATGTACAGCCACGCTCATGTGCGTATACACACACACACACACACACACACACACACACACACACACATACACTATAATCAGAACGGTGTTGGTTCTCCCAACTGTAGACGGGCTGTGATAGTTTTTACTCTGTTGTTTGCTGCTGTTGTTGATCCAGCCCACCTGTCACTACAGGGGATTCAAGTCGAGCAGCTGTTGTTTCACATCATCCTATCTTGCTTTGATAATCCGTCAAAGATTCTCTTGATACGTCAACAGGGCTTGTGTTTCTCCCCAGTTATTTATATAGAATGATAGCCTCTCCATTTCCCAACTGAACAAACTGTAGGAACTCCGTCCTTGTTAAGGATACAGCTTATGTTCTTTGGGGCAAAAGAAAATGAAAATACTTGTTTATCAAAAAAAAAAAAAAAAGCCCGCACACCATATATCAGTCTATCATGAAGGCAGTCTGCCAGGCTGTTTGTTTACAGGCTCAAAACTGCGGGATGTGGGAGAGGGAGAGGAGCAGAGAGGGGGTGAGAGATAGTAGTGCTGCTGACGTAATTAGTTGGATAAGCTGAAAATGAAAACCGTCGGCATTTGCTGAAAATGCTTACGAAGCTGAAATAGAATCTTAAATAAAGAAAGCGGGAGATAAAGAAAGACAGCTGAAATGAAAGAGCACACAGTCACGTTTCAGCCGTTAATGGATGTCAGCTGGAGAGCATTGCTCAGACTTCATGGCCAACTCTGCAGGTGTGTCGGCCACGGTGACTCTGGGATATTATGGTAGGAATCGTAGTGCACGTTCTTTTTTTTCTGTCCCATCTTCAGTGTCAGCTCAGTGACAGTGCACCCATGCCGCTCATTTCGACACCCGTCCACAGACTCGGCCCCACTCGGCCCGCCGCGGTCCCGGCACTGGCCATCTACAGGGCGCAGACAATATCAAGAGGCATCCCACCGGAGGAGACACTGCACTGCTGCCGAGTCACTTCGGTGGTATTCAGTGGTGCCTGTTCTGATCCAACATACGCAGGACACCACCTACTAAGCCCCCTACTGACGACAATAATTGCTTAATCGCGAGAGCGGCCACAGATGTGTAAAGAACATCGAAACTGAGGTCACCATAAGAGCATGGCAAGCAGGGCCACAGAACTTGAGACTTTTTGTTTTAATGCTGATCGATGAGAGTGATGAAGATGATGCCACGGATTTCAATTCCAGTCTGAAACTGCATGACAGGGCTGCACTCCACGTTTGATAATACATCCCGGCGTCAACCAGGCCGAGGGATACAGATACCTGCAGTGTTGGTCAGGAAATTTGATCAACATGTCAGAGACGTATTCATTAAGTGGATGAGACTCGACTGTGTGGCCCCAGTTTTTCCAGTTGAGCTGAAAGCAAACTCAGCTGTGGGTAGGAGCCGGTCGGGGGCAGAATTTCGTGCCTATCCCTCGGCTCGGCTCTAGCGATGATCTGAGCTTTAAGTTATTCTCCACGTGAAAGTTTGTGGTCGGTATTGGGCGAAGTCGCTGGTATCGGCAAATCACGGGTATTGTCGCTATATGGCGGCGCCCTCCGTTGGGCGACGCTCATTCCTGCTGGATGTGCTCGTTGCCCTTTTTTCGGGGGCCACGGTCTGCTGCTAAATAATTATTGTTAACAGAGGACCAAGTACGTGGTGTCATGCGAAATTTAGATCACCAGTGAAAATGACGTATTATATCCGCAGCGATGCGGTGCCTGCTCTGATGGGTTGCCGTATTCCGACCTGCCATGTATTGCTCTTGGTAGATAGCACGTGCAAGGACTGTTACAGGACACAGCTGTAAAAGACCCGTGTTTGAATGACCGGAACGGACGGCATGGGACAAGATGGACGGGGAGGGGGGGGGGGGGGGGGGGGGGGAGAAAGGACTGTACCCCTAGACATCTCCCTAAAGTACAGAATCAACACACACACACACACACACACACAATGACGTCACAAAATGGCCGTTTGAGACGACGGTCGTCAAATGATGTCGTGGATCTGTGTATAGGTCAATGTTTGGTGATGTAGAATGTTTCCCTTGGCTAAAAAGAAGTAAGTTATTTCGATCATGAACCCGTAACTCTGTCATACTTTGACAAGATTTTGATTTTTCGGCCGACAGTTATGCATTTTACATCAACTATGACGTAGATCTATATAGATCTGTATATAGTTTAATGTTTGGTGATGTGCGATGTTTCTTGGGTTAATGGAGCTAAGTTATATTGATGATCAACCCCGTAACTGTGTTATGTTATTCATTGACGATATTTTCATATTTCGGCTTCGAATTGTGGTGATTGTGCACAGTGTCGGCATAGGCACTTAATTTTGACAATGTAAGAATGCAACTACGCTGGATCTACGACTGTCGGGTTTTCAGAATTTTCTATTTTCAAATTTCGGTCGCCTGTGTATCATATGAACGCTGTTGACGATGACACCGCATAAGACCAGCAATCGAATGAGACCCCCTCCCCCCCCCCCCCCCCCACTCCCCCCTCCCCACCCCCACCCCCACCCCGTACATGTATGACGGAGAACTCCGCGCGTGCCATCATTGAGTGGCACATCTTTCGGTTGTCCAACCATAGGCTCATGATGGTGAATCGACGAAAAATTTAAACCCACTCTTGATCGTTTTCAAAAGCATTTTTAACGTAGAGAAAAAGAACTCGGAATAGCTCAGTTGTTAAAGCGCCGGACACGTAATCCTGGTGATTCTGGGGTTGCCGGTTTGAATCTCCACCGGGCCGTTTCGGTACAGGCGGATTTTTCTCTCTGATCAAGTTGCAAAGTGAGACGACTCCAGGCGGAAATCTAAACAAATCGTAAATAAATGTTAGCGAACCGCCCAGACAAATGTGGACAAACGAGTCACAAGACAAAACACAAGGCGTTTCGACCTCTTAGGTCTTCTTTCAACGCCTTCTTCCTTGCACTGAACTCTGAAGCGATCAAAGCTAAGTGAATTTTCGTTGTTCTATTCGTTTGTGTCTTACCTGAAAAAAGACCTAAAAGGTCGAAACGCGTTGTGTTTTGTCTTGTGACTCGTTTGTCCACGTTTCTCTGGGCGGTTCGCTAATATTTATTTAAGATTTTCTCTCAGAGTTAACATTGGTTCTGACTCCATTTCCCAAACAGTCCTTTGAATGAGACTATAAACCGAGGTTCCGTGTGTGAACGTACACATAACATCTTGCACACACGTATAATCTCATCACCAACTTTCGGAAGAGAAGACTAGTTTGGCTGTTGGTATGGACAAATGAAAGAATTAAGGAAGTAAGAAAAAACTGAGTGAACAATAGTGACAAGATGACATGGGAAACGACTGAATGAAGTGCCGGCAGGCAGCTCTTCAGTCGGCACTTCCAAGGTAGGCATTCCGTTATATACACGAGAGTGTGAATTATCACCGCCCAGAACGTTTGGCAACATGCTTAATAAACGCTATGCTATATTATTACTATTACTATTATTATCATTATTATTGTTATACTTACTATTATTATCATTATTATTGTTATACCTGCTTATCTGGTGTAATGCGCTGCCGCACAGTTAATCCGCTATTTCAAACACGTGTGTTAGGATGGAGTTGTTTGACTATGATGAAAACTACCATATTATTTCTTTATCATCGGGAAGAATATTCGAGGTCAAACCACTTCTGATAAAAACTGTTTTGTGTATTTATTCCGGCGATCCTGCATCTGAAACTTATCACTTCAAGTCCAGCACATCTACTGGTACTCTTCTATGCCAGGGAAAGGACTGCATTCAATGGGATACAGATGAACGTGAAGTCATCCGACATGTCATTCAGACCTACCCAAAAAGAAACGGTGACCATATCACTCTGACAAAACACTGCTGAACTCACCGGTGGTCTTCCTGGGCTCTGTCTCCTATGATGTTCAGCTACAAACACCAGCGATGCCAGTTACAGCAATGAAAATGTCAGTGTACGTTGAAGACTCTTCTACCCATGCATGCTCAGTATAACCTCTACACGTAACCCATGAAACCATTTTGCCACAGGTTCTCCTCCCTCCTACCTCACAATTCAGCGGTAAAGAATCTTCTTCTGCACACACTGACATGTTCTCTGAGTCAGAAACAGGGCATCCTGCCATTTCAGAAACTAAGTTATCTGGAATGGATTCTGACCAGTCAGCCTTTGTGGAGCAACGCAACTCACCAGATCAACCTGACGCAAAGAACGAGTCCCATGTCCCCTCAACTCCTCCCGTGTCCCACGTCCCGTCAGTTCCTCCTCCCACACTCCACGTCCCCTCCACTTCTCAGCGGGTTATGAAGTTGGGCCGTCCACAAGTTCACAAGCTCCGCGAACGTACCCTTTGTTTTACCGCGAGACAGAAAAAGTCTTCAGCCGAAACATTATCACTGGCCTACTATACTGGGAGATTCCGGCAACTGCAAGAGGCTGTTTCAGATCTCCAGCTCTCTTTCTGGCATTCAGACATCAGTGTCTGAACAGATGGAGGACGTCAAGGTGTGTGCGAAAAATGAAATGCGGATACACATAGCCTCTAACTTTGACATTCTCCAGTCCCTTGTTCATTCTCTTGAGGCAAGAATTTGTGACCTGGACACAAACAAGTCAGCACATTAAGTAGAGAGAGAACCATTGGTTAAAAACTCAGCTGAGTACTATCTGTAGCGATGTTAAATAAAAATTGTAACCAACCAGATCATGCGACACCAGTACACAATGTGCAGGTGACGACACAGATCTCAAAAATACTTCTATTGATGTGATCTCCACTACCCTCTACAGCAAGTCACCGAGGCTCCACGAACATCCTGAAAGACCTCACATGGAACATGTACCCAGCAAAAAAACCAGTCGACCATCAACAGGGACATTCTCAGCAACCAACCGTGAACGACCATGAAACAAGGCACAACTCCCCAGCTCCTGACTGTAAGCCTCTGTCTATCCGCGGACAAGAAGACAGCCGGTGTCCTCAAGAAGACGGCGTTGTGTACTCAGTCCAGACCTCCGATCGATTCAGCCCTCTCACAATTCAGGCTGATGCTTTAGCCGACATGCTTTAGCCAACATCAGACCTCGGACAACATTCAATTGAGGTAGAGGTACCGATCGCCCTTATGCAAATCATCCCGAATGAACACTGCTCGCGATATTTTGTCCACTCGCTCTGTATGTGACGGAATCAGAGTTCTCCTGATAGGAGATTCAGCCACAAGAGACATCGACCTTCGAGGAATAGTGCCTCGACAAGAAACTGTGTCCAAAATCCACGTGCCAGGTTTGTGTGTTTCTGACTTGACCGAGTGGCTGCAGCATCAACATGGTTCTCCCAGTTTCCGAAACAGTAAATGACTGTAGATCCACATGGGAAATCACAAAAGAGACATGGTGTGACTTAATCCATTTTAACTTCTCAAAGTACTGCCCAACACTAAAGTTATATTCAGTTCAAATTTACCAGCACGAGGCAAACGCTACTTAAGTACTGTAATGGAGCTGTCCAATCGTAACATGCAAAAAGCCTGTGAAATCCTGAACTCGGACTTTATTGATAATTACCCCCTTCATAACTATTACAGGTAAACCCAGACTGGCTCTGTACACCACATATTCATACCGGTGAAGCAGGCACTGTTAGACTTAAACTGGATTTCGGAAAATCTTTTTCCACTCTCAAGTCTTTCAGTTTAAACCGAAACCAAAAGGGCATGTGCCCCCCTTGCATAGCTCCATTATTGATGTGTTCAGGGTTGTTATTTACTGGTCATAAACTCACACATGGACATTCTATCTGAATCAATATTGAAATCGAGTCAAAATCAACTTAGGGGGAGTGCTTCTGGGCCGGTCTGAATCAACAATGAAATGTAGTCTGACCCCCAAGCCGACCTCGAACCCCCAGCTGACACCCAAGCCGACCCCCGAGCTGAGACCCGACCCCCGACCCCCGACCCGATCCCGACCCGACCCGACGCCACGCTACACCACACTACACTGCACCCCACTGCGCTGTGCTACACTGCTCTATGCTACACTACACTACACTATATGACACTACACTGCACTCTATTACACTACACTGCACTGAGCTACACTGCACCACACACTACACTGCACCCCACTACTCTACACTGCGCTGTGCTACACTGCTCTATGCTACACTACACTACACTACACTATATGACACAACACTGCACGATACTACACTACACTGCACTGAGCTACACTGCACTACACTACACTGAGCTACACTGCGCTACACTGCATCACACTACACTGCACTGCACTGCACTGCACTGCACTACACAGAGCTACACTGCGCTACACTGCATCACACTACACTGCACACTGCACTGCACTGCACTGCGCTACACTGCACTGCACAACACAGAGCTACACTGCGCTACACTGCATCACACTACACTGCACTGCACTGCACTGCGCTACACTGCACTACACTACACTGAGCTACACTGCGCCACACCGCATCACACTACACTACTCGATTTTGTTGTCGATGTTGTTGTCGTTGTTACTGTTACTGCTGCCGCAGCTGAAGTTATTATTGTCGTTGTAACAACCACTACTGTTGTTGCACTTGTCATTGCTGCTATCGCTGTTATTGTAGTAGCAGTAGTAGTAGTAGTAGCAGCAGCAGCAACAGCAGCAGCAGCAGTAGTAGTAGTAGTAGTAGTAGCAGCAGCAGCAGCTGCAGCAGCAGAAGTAGTAGTAGTATCATCACCATGTCCCTCACCATTTCCTCTTTAAGTCCTTCATCGTTCGGATCAATGAGGGATCTGAAATCCTCCTCCAAAATGCCTATTCACTCAGTAACGAAAAACACTTGAAGGCCGAACTCACTCTTTATACAGTACATCTCCCCTGGTGTAGTCGTTTTGGATCTGCTGTCTTTAAGAATTTGGATACCCCTTTCTTCATATTTTTTGTCCAGTGCGTCTTTAACACGTTGCTGGCTGTCCCATGTGATGACAGCTCGGTCAGTTTAAAGGCTTCAGCAGTGAGGCTGAATAGACATCAAAGGGCAAGGAGTTCATTATTCAGAAACATCTCTCTCTCTCTCTCTCTCTCTCTCTCTCTCTCTCTCTCTCTCTCTCTCACACACACACACACACACACACACACACACACACACACACACACACACGCTCACACACACACGCGCGCGCGCGTGCGCGCATACACACATACAACGCGTTTCTGTCTGGCGGCCATTCTTCCCACAACATGGACAACAGATAAGTCTCTCTTCGTTCTTTGTTTGTACTGTCCTAAATGTTAAATGTGATCTGTTCTGTTTTTTCCTGAAGAAGACCCAAGGGGTCGAAATGCATCGTGTCTTGTCCTGTGCTTTGTTTTTGTCAATGTCCTTGGCGTTAAATAACCCCCTCTCTTTCTAAATTAAATTTTACAAATATAGCGAAGCATGTATATGTATCAAAAATTAACACGGAAGAGCAAGTTCCTGTCCGACTATTCTCCCCCCCCCCCCCCCCCCCCCCCCAACGCACGCATTCATTATCTAAAAAAAAACAATCCATGAAAACAATAACAAATCAAGATAACAATTTCTGCAACTGAAAGAACGTTAAGTATGTGGGGGTTTTTTTTTACCAATAAATAACAATCCCCAGCACATAAATAAAGGACATATGCAAGGGGGGGGGGGGGGGGGGGTACTTTACTTTTAGGACCGGCCCAGAAATGCTCCCTCTCAAACTGATTCAGACTAGTTTTAATAATGATTCACAAAGAATGTTCATGTATGAATTATGATCAGTAAATAACAACCTTGAACACATTAATAAAGCAGATATGCATTGGGGAAGGGAGGGGGGGGGGGGGGGGGGCAGGAAGAATCGCCCATAAGTTGACTCATAGATTCCAAAAAATGGTTCGGATGAAATGTCATTTATCAGTTTATGGCCAGTAAATAAAAATCCTAAGCACATTAATGAAGGAGACATGCAAGGGGGGTACTTCTGGGACTGCCCGGAAAGACTCCCCCTACAGTTGATTCAGACTCGTTTTCGATGTTGATTCAGAAAGAATATCCATTGTGAGTTTATAACCAGTAAATAACAACCTTGGACACATTAATAAAGGAGATATGCAAAGGGGGGGGGGCGGGGTACTTCTGGTACCAGCCCAGACGTACTCCCCCTGAAGTTGATTCAGACAATATTTCATTGTTGATTCAGATAGAATGTCCATGTATAAGTGTATAACCAGTAAATAACAACCCTGAACACATTAATGAAGGAGATATGCAAGGGGGGGTACTTCTGGGACCGGGCCCAGCAGTACTCCCCCGTTAAGTTGATTCAGACTATATTTCAATATTGATTCTGGTAGAATGTCCAAGTATGAGTTTTGTAAAAAGTAAATGAAAACCATATGGACATTAACAAAGGAGATATGCAAGGGGGTACTTCTGGGACCGGCCCAGAAGTACTCCCCCTAAAGTTGATTCAGACTATATTTGAATGTTGTTGATTCAGACAGAATGTCCATGTATGAGTTTATGACTAATAAATAACAGGCCTCGACACCTTAATGGAGATAGGCCGGCCGACGAGGGGGGGGGGGGGGGGGGGGGGGGGGTCTGGGGGACTGGGGACTGGCCCAGAATGACTCCCGGGAGTACTTTATGAAAAAACAAGAGGGTCCATTTTTTTACCCGACCCAGAGGTACTCCTGGAGTCTTTCTGGCGTGGGCCCAGAAGTACCCCACGGGAGTACTTCTGGGCGGGGAGTACTTTGGGTTGTTACCTCACCAATCTGGAACAAACACAGTTCCCTCTGTTCAAATTGGAAGAAGGCATGAACCGATCTTTAGACCCGACATTACCGTGAACATGACACAAACACTGCCTGCTGTTCCATGCAACCATTTTTTAAACAATTTGATGGCATACTATCTGAATTCTCGCCATATTTCCCAGCGCCTATTTCCGTGATAACACAATGTGTGTGTGTGTGTGTGTGTGTGTGTGTGTGTGTGTGTGTGTGTGTGTGTGTGTGTGTGTGAGAGAGAGAGAGAGAGAGAGAGAGAGAGAGAGAGAGAGAGATGCTGGACTTGAATGGAGCCATCATTCATAGCACTTTTTGCAGACTCCTCTGTCGATTTGTTGCTGGATTAAGTACTAGCACTGTTATTGCGTAGCGTGTTATATAAGTGACGTGTGCGTATACACTAAATGTACTTTTTTCTTCTAATTGCAAGTGTTCTTTCGTAATATGGGGTATTTTAGGTTATTGTTTCTCCTTCATTCAGAGAGCAGACAGACTTCGAATGTTTGGCGGACAGTCTATCCTCACCTGATTAAGGATTTCATGCTTCTGTTGCGTTCGTGGTTTGATCATTATTTTGTAGTGTTACTATTATAGTTTTTTGTTTGTTTTTTGTTTGTTGTGTTGTGATATCATTTTCATCGACAATTTTTATTTACAACTGCATGATCTGATGTGTTAGCTGCCTACAATTTGTGACCGGAAGACTTCGTGTAAGGCCCCCTTTTTGTTAGTATGCGCAGTTAACTTAAGTAATCATCATGTCATCTGATTCAGATGCATGGCCTTCGGAGGAGGGACTTTGCATCTGTTATTATGTGTCAGAGATAAGACAGATGAAATATCTGCAATTCTTCACAACTGGAACAACTTTCATGTGTTTTGCATAGCAGAGTCTTGGCTAAGCGATTTGATTTCAGATTCTGATAATGCTTGCCAAACTATGACACAATCCGATTAGACCCAAAGGCATCTAGAACAACAGGTTTACTTCTTCACCTTGCTAAATCATTAACCTTCAAAAGAAAAGCACATCTTGAAAAATACAACGTAGAATCCGTCTGGATAGAATTAAGTCTTAAACACTGTTACGGATGCGTCGTGCGTGTGTTTGTTTGTCTGACTCACAGAAATTCGGATGCGTATACGATTTTTTAATTCACACACACCCACACATTCGAAACATGGACAGCCAGGCAACAAGTCATAATTTTCCTTTTTTATGCTGCCCGAGCCATCAAAACACAAATACACACAAACACAGCAATATACAACAATATCAGTTCCGTAAAATAACGTACGCCGTAACCCTAGGCGTACAATTCACGATATAGATATGTATATGTGTTACCATTTTCTTTTCTTTTCTTTCGGCCACGTCCGGCTCAACATGACAGTCCACAGACGTCGCAAGTCTCGAAGAATGCTGTAAAAGTCCTCTCCTGGGACTCATACAGTCAGGAGGAGCAGCTCGCAGAGTCCCACACAGAACCGAAGCGACGGCTCTGTCCACCACAGGAGTGACGGCTCCAACACCACAAGAGCTCAAACACAAAGTGAGACGTTGGTTCTAACACAACAAAGCGACGGTCCTGGTACGGCAGAAGCGACGGCTCTGGTACGACTGTCCCAACAGGTCGCTGGTTCAAATACCTCTAGAGCGGCGACTCGGACTCGGCAGCAGCGGCGGCTCTGGCACAACTGGCACGTCGGGTTACTTTCGACTCACACGTCGACCTCTCCACACCCTCAGCAGGGCGGACGGGACGGGGTGTGTGTGTGTGGTGTGTGTGTGGGGGGGGGGGGGGGGGGTAGATCTCGGCTACGCCCCAGACCCGGGCGCAGTAGCAAGTCAGGTTACTGTCGACTCCCACGTCGACCTCTCCACACCCTCAGCAGGGCGGAGACAGGGGTAGACTCAGCTACGTCCCAGACCCTCCAGCAGTGGCAGCCAGTTCCCGGTCACACCAGGACAACGACTTTACCTGCGGGAACTGATAACTACCTTGATTATCTAGCCTACTATAACATGGCTATTATTCATCATGGTTATTAATCATATTCATAACCAACAGTTACTTCATATTTCACCAGAACTTGGGGAAAATGCCCATAGCGAAATCTAGAGAGTTTCATCATAATATCACAATAGAACATTCTCTCTTTCCGGAATCATGTTTTACACTTTGGAGTAAAAGGATTTCCACATAGACCTTTTTTACGATAAACCAAGAATATAATGATAACATTTAAGAAATGATTTACTTTCGTCTCTTTCATCAAGATAAGAATGTTTTTATCATTTCATGTGTCTTTCATCACAAGAATGTTTTTTATCATTTCACATAATCACTACATCTCAGAGAAGGATTTCCCTTCATAGAAAAATATTCATTAGTAACAGTAACAGCCCTTAAACACATATGAAGGAAAGATTTCCACACACTCTTGTTTATCAACACACATAGATATTCATTATTCATATCAAAGGATGTTTTAAATATTCATCAACAGACATGCATGATAGTTTCCATCGCCCACCTCCGGAGCTTACTATCATTTGTATCATTATAATACACTAGAATAAACAAACTTTTTTTTTTTATCATCATAAAGCCATGAACTAGCAAAGCCTACTCCCTTTCCGATCACTCATCAACAATACATTTTTTTTTCTTTCTATTCATACTTTCTAAAAACAAATTCCCCCTATCCCCCTATCAAGTCACAAGTTATACCAAAAAAAAAAACAACAAATAATCTTCTTTCTAAAAAATCTTTACTAGGCGCTGAGAAAGTTACAGTCGCCTATAGGAGGGGAGAATGATTTCGGTGGCGATTTCAAATTGCTAATAATCAAATACCTGACTGCCACAGCAACTCGTTCAGGAGTCCCTCATCGGCCACTGGGAAGTTGCACTGCCAGAACTGCTGTAGAGACTGCCTGATCGTTTCAGCTCACCTAGCTTATACAGAACGCAGATGAGCAGCAGTCAGGTCAACTAACCAACCGGTTTTCGGATGAACATGTTCCGGCAAACACTGTTGTAAAAATTTGTGACCGGACAAAAAACGGTCCGTCACAAACACTGTAATCCAGTAATTGTAGGATTCTTATATAGAAGCCCAGCAGTGGTCCGATAGGTTTAATTCGATGATTGGTGCCGCAATACTGGAATCAAAGGAAATTATTCTTTTGGGCGACTTTAACATAGATTTAACTGTGCCTGGGACAAAATGAAATCTTACTTACGCAAATGTATGGATTACAACAAACAATCGATCGTCCAACTCGAACGAACATACGGAAACTCTTATGAATCACATTTACTACAAACAGGCTGTAATGACCATTCTTCGGTTTGTCTGATATATGTGAAGAAAGGTCTATTACTAAGTCTGGATGTGAGGGGGAAAAATATAGACGCTGCACACATTTTGATAAAAATGCCTTCCTTAATGATTTACTTCACTCTGGATTAGATTACATTTATCAGATTAGAAACCCTGACGATGCTGTAAACTTTTGAATAAGT
>JADBJO010029638.1:17500-18807 GCA_016801955.1 Conus betulinus
GCACACTTATTTGTGGAAAGAAATTGCACCACGTGACTGGGGGAATGTGATTAATGTGTTTACAACATGAAAATGAAAAACAAACTCTGGATCCCCAATGCCCTGAGGAAAAAAAATCCACTAGTTTTAGCCCCATCCATCCAGCACATACGCCTTCCCTCTGTCTCTGTCTCTTCGTCTGTCTGTCTGTCTCTTTCAAAACAAATTCGTTAGTAATTTACCAAAAATCTCTGTTGTTTGTTACCCTCTCACATCTGTCTCTCCCTCCTCTTCCTCCTCCTCTCTCTGTCTCTTTCTGTCTGTCTGTCTGTCTGTCTGTCTGTCTGTCTGTCTCTCTCTCTCTCTCTCTCTCCTCTCATTCCTTGCGTGCTTTCCCCCGCCCCTTCCTCATCCCTTACTGTTTGCTTTTGTCACTGTTGTTTCTTTATTTCGTCAATGGTCTTTCTTCAAAATGTATAAAAACGACTGCTGGACTTCAATCAAGACAATATGAAAAATGAGCACCAGTCGCCGTGGCGAAGTGGTTAGCGTCGTAGATCAGACTCCTGGCTGGGAGGTCGTGGGTTCGAATCCAATCAGAGTCATATGGGTTTTTCTGATCCGACCGGCTCCTACCCAGAGTTGAGTTTGCTGCGGACTCAGTGGGAAGACTGGGACCACACAGTCGAGTCTCATTCACTTAATGGATGCGTTTCTGAGAGTGTTGCTCAAATTTTCCTGACCAACGCTGCAGGTGCATGTATCTCTCGGGCCTGGTTGACGCCGGGATATATTATGAAAGGAAGCGTAGAGTACAGCCCTGTAATGTAGTCTCAGTCCGAAATGGAAATCCGTAGCATCATCTTAATCATCCTCATTCTCATCGATCAGCATAAAAAAAAAAAGTCTCAAATTCTGTGGCCCTTCATGCCCTGCTCTCATGGTGACCTCAATTTCGATGTCGTCTCCACGTCTGTGGCCTTGGTTTGGTTCCGTCGGGGTCACCGGTATCGGCGAGTCCATGTCCATGGGGGCTGTCGGTGCTGTTGTTGGACGATGCGGTGGCGCCCTCCGGGAGAGAACTCACTCACGCCGGCTCCGCGACTAAGCAATTATTGTCGTCAGTAGGGGGCTTAGTAGGTGGTGTCCTGCGTTATGTTAGATCAGGAACAGGCGCCACTGAAACACCACCGAAGTGACTCGGCGCAGTGCAGTGTCTTGGGTTTCGGAATGAGCAGCGGGGGATGCACTGCCTCTGAGGTGGCGCAAAACAAAAAGAAACAAACAACAAAAAAAGAGAAAAAATGAGCACTTTGATGTCCTTTAAA
>JADBJO010029639.1:0-5000 GCA_016801955.1 Conus betulinus
TGCCCAAAGGAGCTGGTTCCCGGCCACATCCACAGGCTAGAGCTTGGTTTGTGGGCGGTTTCCCAAACCCTCAGGGAGTTTTTCCATTTCTGACAGGGAAACACGGTCTCATCAACACAGGACAACACATTGTGGCTTGTACGTCAACAAGCATGCTCACGCTCCCTATGTCCCTGCAGGGCAGAAGAACCACTTCGCTGGTGAGGAGACAGTCTTACCGGACATCGGCTAAGCACGTTGCCGGAAAAAAGATAAACCATTTCGCCAACCTCCATCAGCCGGTTCACACTGAATACTTCCCTCGGAATGGACTCTCGGTCCATTCCGTCATGGAACCCAGTATGGGCTGAGGTGGTTTTTTCAAACCACAAGTAGACACGGGTTTGCCACACCCAACCCGGTTCAGCTGATGCCTCACATTATAGTATCCCCAGTCCGGGATCTGGAGGCTGTGGCGGTGGACGCTCTATCCAAACCATGGTCAGGGCCTGCTAGGCTTGCCTTCCCTACCCATCACTCCCACATTGTGGGATAAAGCACGCCTATGGAAAGCGAGGAAGGCTTGGGCCCACTCTGATTCCGCTGAGACCCCACCACCCAACCACCCCCCATGCGGGCCAGACGAGCGGGTTATGTCTCGAAACTTGGTCCCACGACGTTTCTGATTCAAGCTTTGCCCATCGATCCAAAACCAGGTCCCCTTGCTTCAAAGAGCACACATGGTCGGGAATTCCACACAGCAATTCAGGGACGTGCTAAACCCTCACGCTAGGCCACTGTGGGGGACGTGGGACGTGCTGTATACACAAGGGCGCTTCCCTTGCCCCAGTAACTGGCCTTGTGGGCAAGCTCACAGGCTGGGCAAGCATCAGGGGTAAACAGTTGTCCCCTAGAACGGGGCTGGTCTTGGTGCTCATTCCATGTCGGTGTCGCCCCCACTTCCCATCTCGGCTACTTGAAGTTAGCAAAATACCTCGCCTTTCTTTCATCTGCGAAAAATATTAACAGCATACTCTGTGAGGGGTTCACAGGGTGTGTGCGCCCGTGCTATCTGGACCAACCATTCTGCCAGTTAGTGTGGCCCTTCCTTTTCGGACAAACCCTACTCTAGGCGGGTAACTCATCAGGCGAGCCACTTACAAGAGGCATCGAAAACCACTTGCGTACCTTTCTAGTCATCTCCTTCTGAAGCTCCATATTATGAGCCAATCAGGACAGGTGTTTTGTTGAAGTTAATTTCCTTTCCAAAGACAACCTTTCGGGATACTCTCTGGCTTACGGGGAGGCCGCTGCAGTAAAAATCCATGCTTCTGCGGGGCCTTCCCGGAGGACGTAGTAGCTGCGAACCTGATGGCCCTCGAGATGGTCGTTCAGATTCCTTCCCCGAAAGTCTTAGCACAACTACCCAGTCGCCAGTTTTCTATTTCGCCCCTACTACCTCCATTCATCCTCTGATCTCTACCCTCGCCTCAGACAAATGAAGACGACAGCTACTCTGTCTCATGCGCTCCTTGCGAGTGTATAGAAAACGGATGAATTTCCTTCCCCGTCAAAGCTGCGCCGCAGTCCTGTTTCTCTCTTACAATGAAAGTTATAAGGAGCACATCAGACGACGCTCCATCTGGGAAGGGAAGCTTATGGTTAAATAAACAGCAGCCCCAGATCCCTTTCTCCCTGACGAACACCCGAAACTTTTCTCCCTGAAGGTGCCAGCCAGCCAGATGCACAGACAAATACGAGACGAATACACACACGCACACAGAAACATTTACACACGCACGCAAGCTTGCACGCGCGGTTTGCGCGCGCGTTCGCACGCCACACACACCACACAACACACACACACACACACAAACACACACGCACGCACACACCCGCACGCACGCACGCACGCACGCACGCACGCGCGCGCGCGCGCGCAGCCAGACACACACACCACACACACACACACACACACAGACACACACATACGCTCGCACTTGAAATGTATGCGCACAGAGAGAGAGAGACCAGAGAGAGAGAGGAGAGAGAGGAGGAGAGAGACGAGCGAGGAGAGAAAAACCAGCTCAGGGAAGGTTCATTCATGTAATGTTGACTCATGTCCGGGTATTCTTTTTTCCCCGCTCTTCAAACCTTCACCACCCCCCTTCCCCTGATCCCCCACTTCTCCCCCTTCCTTGCGTGCATTGCAAAGAAAAACATTTTTCTTGTTTAGTTTCATATGAATCAATTCACCCTTTCAGTGGGTTATCTCACTAAGTCATGAATTGTATGCTGTTTTTGTTTAGTGAATTTTCACGTAGTGAAGAGAACACACACACACACACACACACACACACACACACACACACACACACACACACACACACAGAGTTACACACACAGTCACACACAGAAATTCACACACACACATTCAGGCACGCAGGCACACACGCACGCACACACGCGCGCGCGCGCGCGCGCGCGCGCGCACACACACACACACACACACACACACACACACACACACACACACACACACACACACACTTCATTCTCAACGTTGCTGTCACTTGTTGAAATTCGTAAGACATATTTTGCAACAGCTAGCCGTCGATGTTCATCTAATGGTAATACTCCTACTACTTCGTTATATGTTCCCAAAGATGATGCATGATACGGCACACCAAGAGCCAGTTTGAAAGCTTTGCAATCCAAACTTTGCATCTTAATAAGTAAACTTTTCGGAGCACTGAAAAAAGCTTCCTGCCCGTAAGAGAGTCTAGAACGTATCGGTGACAATGCAAGCTGTTTCAGTACATTAGCATCTTGGCCCCAGTTTTGTTTCTGTATAAACTTTAAAAAGTAAAAGCTTTTTCGAGCCTTTGTTAATAAATATTGTATACGATAATTCCACGACAATTTTGAAGTAATGTATACTCCGATAAATTTTTACCATTTGTTTGTATACTATGGTCTCGCCATTTATTTGAAAAAATGGTAATTCTGGTGGATCTGGCCCAGTATTAAAAAGTAGAAGATTTTTTTTTTTCCGGTGATAGCATTAATCCATTCTCCTTCATGTAGTTACTTAGTTTATCGAGTTCCAGTTGATATAATTTTTTGAAATAGTTAAGCTGTCTTTTGGGCGTTTTCCTTTTCATAGTAACTTTCATCCACATAACTATGTTTGAGATCTGACATTAGTTTCCTAAAAAGGGCAAAATCAATTTCTTCACTCACAACTATTGGAACTTTCACTCCAGATCTGTTCAGTGAGTCAAAAGTTAACTTCAATGATACAAATCGACCTAAACTTCCCGCATCTCCCAGCCCGCCATGGGAACTTAAAAGAGCATCATTTGACGTAAGCCATACGTCGATGAAAAAAAAAGTGACAATGAAAACCTGATAGGCCAAATAGTAAAAGAGTATATTGAAAATTCGTATCCCTCTCGTCTTAAAATGTATACAAATGGGTCTCTTTTGGATATTAAAGAGCACGTGCTGCATTTACAATTCCTTCATTGAAAATTGAAAAATCTTATTATCTTGGAAAAAACAGATCTATTTTTTACAGCAGAACTAACTGACATTCCAATGGCTTTGTATTTTCTACTTGATTTTTCAAATCCAATATTCCAAGTCCTCTTTTGTGTCGATTCAAAGTCGATTTTATTCGCCCTAAGTAAAACAAACCCTATAGTAAGACAAGATCTGATTACAGATATTCATCACCTAATACATTTCTTGATTATTAGGGGCACAAGAATTAGTTTCTGTTGGGTTCCTTCTCATTGTGGGATTCAGTTTAATGAGAGAGTAGACAGAGCAGCAAACGGGGAGCGAAAAATACTAGTGGGTCGGAGGTTATCAGTATCCCATTGTCTATCCATGAGGGATACAGTTTTTTTTTAGAAAATGCATGCTGGAAACATTTTAGGAAAAAAAAAAAAAACAACAGAATTCAGGATGTTCTCTTGATACACGCATAAACCAGCAATTAAACTTTGACACACTTCATTCTTTTTATCAATGTAGTTTGCCGTTTTCCGTTTTCTCGGATCATAATTTCGTTAATATATAAGATCAAACTAAACGCTTTTAAGACAAAGTTTTGCAAAAATATAACATGCCTTTGTGGTGAAATGATAACTAATTCCCACATACTTTTCCACTGCAAGCAGTTAAAATCTCATCTCTACCACCTCTGCCTAATTGTTCTCTATGGATACAGTTGTAACCGATTTATCACTAATGTGTAAAATTGCTGTTTTATTGCGTCTAAGTCCTATTTTTTCTGTTTTGTGAAATGGGAACTGGTGTGTTTTAGTAACGTCCTTGTTATGATGACCGGTTATTCGATGTTTTTAAAGTTAGTTATCATTTTTTTTGCTGTTGCTGTTAATGTTATTCTTATATTAGGTTCATCTAATATCACATAATGTGTATAGACGTTAAATTGAAGACCTAACACACACACACACACACACACACACACACACACACACACACACACACACACACACACACACACACAGGAAACGTAATTCATCAAAAGAAAAACAGAAACAAAACAGAAAGAAATTCATGGAGAAAGATAGCTAAACACCTGTTCCAGAACCAGAGACGAGAGGCCACCCGCTACCACAGCTTCCCAGAGCGTGGGCTGGCAGCCAGATCCAGTCCTGGGTAGTTTCCCCCATTCAGTGACCCACCGGACACAGCCACAACCTTCAGCACCTTTCCCTGTCTTCCCACCTGCTGACCCTCCAACGTGGCTGAATGTTTGAGCCTTCCCGGACATGGTCTCAGGCTGACAACCTGCAGGGTGGATTGCACTGCGTGTGTGTGTGCGTGTTTGTGTGCATGGGTATTAAAAGGTGACTAGCACCGAGTAAAGTTACATGGCACAACAGGCATCCCTTGAAAGTGTATGGAAAACACTTTAAAGTAAATCAATAAACACATCAAATAAAAAAGGAAACTGAAAACGAAGAAAAAAAGAAAAGGGGGAAAAA
>JADBJO010029639.1:7500-18807 GCA_016801955.1 Conus betulinus
GTGTATGAAAAAAAAAAAAACCCATTCATGTTTGGTATCGTTCTGTCGGTCAGAGACCCCACAGTACAGTGACATCAATCTACCACAGTTCGTTGCATTCTGGCGCAAAGTATTCATGAAAGAAACACGCACCCTATTTTCCTACACACTGTCAGCCGGACAGCTAGTATCACATTACGCGCAGGGAGTAAAGCTTGTGTGAGGTTAGCGCGAGGAAGCTGGCAGCTGTTGGCTGCAGTGCACTGATTAATCAAAATGCGGTCATCTCCATCCCTTCCCCTCGCCCGCGACCGGTATAAGTGGGCAGGGGTTATTGCCCTTGTCTTCAACTAAATATTCCTCTGCAGGCGAGCCCTGGCCCTGCATACCAAAAACACCCTTTGTGTAAGGGTTGCGCCTCATTATAACGTCTCCCCACCCCCAGGGTTTAAAAAAAAATTTCTTTTCAACATTCTTGTTCCTAAGCACTTCACCTTGCAGTCAACAGCTATATCTGGCATTTGGGGGATCATAATCCGAAAGAATTTCCTGTTTGATCTCTATCCCGTCTTAAAGACAACAATTTTGTTTCACAGACAAAGTAGATTTTAAGTGGAACGATGTTAAATCATAAATGTTCTGAAAACTTCGCTTTTGTTCATCTTTATTTGTAAATATTAATATGTCAGACTGCGTGACTTGCCGATCTGCTTTTTGTTTGTCTTTATTTGTAAATATTGATATGTCAGACTGCTTAACTTGCCGATCTTCATAAACTTCCTTGTGATGTTAGGAAAAACGCTATGAAATCAACTGTTGCATGTACACTCACACACACCACAGGCACTCGTGTGTCCATGATACACTCACACACATACACTCTCTCTCTCTCTCCCCCCCCCCTCCTTCTTTCTCTCCTCCACACTCTATCCCTCTCCTTTCCTTTTCTCCCTCACAGCGGCTGAGTGGATTCCCTTGCAAGCAAGAGAGCTCTGACTAATGCCAGTCGTAGGACTCCCGGCCTCTCTTGAATCTGTTTTGAAGGTAGGGGAGTTTTGAAACAGCCACCAACTCAACCACACACTGGTCAGGATGCTGTCGTCTTTTGTTGGAAATGTCCGTCACAGATTTCCAGGGACAGGAGATGGGCCGAGGTTCACAGAACAAAGGATACAACAGAAGGCAAGTGCTTCTCCCTCTGGCTTGTTTGCACCCTGCTCCTCCCTACTCCCTATTCCTCCCTACTCCCTACTTCTCCAAGTTTGTTCTACAACATGTGTCGAACATTTTTTTTTCGAGGACAAATCCTGCCTGTGAAGCGAGTTGGCTTCATCTGCCGTGGCTAGTGACACAACTCGTCACTTAGCGACGATGAACAATCAGGATTTTTTTTAGAATTAGAGGACTACGACACCAACGTGGAGATACTAGCCAGCGATCCACAGTCAGATACACTGCAAGAGACTGAGGGAAAAGAACAAGGACACACAGTGGTACATGATGTCTGTGAGTCAGCTGATACAACGCAGGTTAGTGTTTCTGTTCTGTACAACGCTATTACAAAGTGTTTCAAAAATACATCCAAGCGAATGGACAGCATTATTAATACCATCAGACCAGAGAGAGAGAAAATAAGTATGACACTAGTGCTGGTTACGATGGAAATCTTCATGTAGAAGCAACCTGAAAACTCCACAGTTCCTTGTGTAAATTGTCATGACATCAGTGCTGGCTTTTAAAGAAATCTTGCTTAAGGTGTGATCTAGTACCTATACATTTTGCCATTTAAGCTTATCACATAGCTCTGGTTGTCCAGGAAATCTTGGTCTTGAAGTGATCTATACACTCACTGTGCAAAAAATCTTATGGGAACAATGACTGCTGAACTGTTGTTCCATGTCATGACGACCTAACATGTTTGAGATTGCATCTGTTAGTATTGTTTAGTTTATTGATCCCCCCCCCCCCCCCCCCCCCCCCCCCCCCCCCCCCCCCCCCCCCCCCCCCCCCCCCCACCCCCTACCCATACCCATTGTCCCCATGTGAATGGGAACAAATTCCCTTTCCTCCCATCCCCACCCCTCTATTAAAGCTCTCTCTTTCGCGGACTCCCTCTTTCTCTCTCTCCCTCTTTCCCTCTCCCTCCACCGCCTCCTTTCCCTCCCCATCCCCTCTCCTACCCTTGGAGCGAGACCTTCCCTCTCTCGCTCCCTCTCTCTGTGTTTCCCTATGTCTCTCTACCCAAGCACCTTCCATCTCTCCCTCTCCCTCCCTCTCTCTCCTTCGCCCTTCCTTATCCATGTGTCCCGCTATGTATTTTCTCCCCTCCCTCTCTTTCTCACCAACACCCCACTCTCTCTCTCTCTCTTACGCTGCTCTCTCTCTATCTCTCTCTATCTCTCTCGCTATCTCCGGCTTCTCTATTCTCTCTCGATCTCTCCCTCTCTCTCTCACTACATCTCCGTCCCTCAGTCCCTACCTCTCTTCTCTCCTCACCTCCCTCCTCTCCTCTCTCTCTCCCTTCTCACCCCACCCCCTCTCTTCACCCTCTGTCTCTCCCCCTCCAACCGTTCCCTCCCCTCTCTCTCTGTCCTTCTATATATCTGTCCCTCCCTCTCTCTTCATACCTCTCCCTCTTTCTCTCTCTCTTCTCTTTGCTCTCTCTCTCTCTCTCTCGCTCTCTCTATCTCTCTCTCTCTGTCTCTGTATCTCCCCCCCCAATTGCCTCTATTCCTCCTCTCTCCCCTCCCTCCCTCCCTCTCTCCTCCTCTATCTCTCTTTCTCTCTCTCTCCCTCCTCTCTCCCTCCCTCAGATCTCCTCCTCTCTCTCTCTCTCTCTCTTCTCTCTCTCTCTCTCTCTCTCTCTCCATACCTCTGTCTATTCTGCCAACCTCTCTCTCCCTCTCTCCATTTCCCTCCCTCTCTTCCCGTCTCTCTCTCCCTCTCACTTTACCTCCCTCTCTCCTTACGTCCCTCCCTCCCGCACCATCCTTCTCTCGCTCCCCCCCCCCCCCCCCCCCCCCCCCCCTCCTACCCCTCACTCACTCTCACCCCTCCCTTTCTCTGTCTCTCTCTCTCCTCCTCTTCTCTCTCTCTCTCTCTCTCTCTCTCTCTCTCTCTCTCCCCTGCATGTATCCCTCCATCCCTCTCTCTGTCTCTCCACTCATCTATCTCCCTTCTCTCTGACCCCCCCCCTCTCTCTCTCTCTCTCTCTCTCTCCCTCCCTTTTTGTCTCTCCTTTGCAATGCCATCTGTCACACTGCAGGGGAGTGGATGTGGTGAGGTGCATGTGGCTGGTTCACTCACCCCGCGTTCTGATTCAGGCTATCAGACACGAAGAGCCCGATGACAAGTTCGAACACATTTATTTATGTAACTATGAAATGATCGATGAAATGATGATCGGTGCTCAACGTGATAATGATGATAGACGATGCGTTATGACAAAGCTTTCACTCACTGACTCAAATCAGGCTACTAACAAGATTTGTACGTGTATGCATGCGTGTGCGGGTGTTTGTCGAATGATGCGTATCTTGGTTGCGCCGTCTTCTCTTTTAAACTGGGTTACTCGCTGTCGGTCGTGATCGGCTTGTTAAAGCAACGTTCATTCGATTCCAGGAAGCACGTAAATCCACAGATATCTTCGTGTGTTTGTGTGTGTGTGTGTGTGTGTTGTGTGTGTGTGTGTGTGTGCGTGTGTGTGTGTGTGTGTGTGTGTGTGTGTATAATCGCAGGTACTATTCACCTCAACACTTCACAACACAGCATTGAAAATAAACAGTCTCTTCTTTCTTCACAGCACTTACGGACACAGAATCCTCAGCGCGCGGTGACCAGTTCCAGTTCTCCTGAATAAACTAAAAACGATCCCTTTCTCCTTTTCTCTGTCACACGGAACACCCACTTTCTTCACTTTGACGAATAAATACAGTTTTTTTTTTTTTCGTAATACGTATGGTCACAGAATTCTTCCTGCAGCAAATCAGATCAGTCCTTTCCTTCACGAGCACACGAAGTCATCAGCATCACGTAGACGTGCATAAAAAGAACACATGTACACATGGGTGGAGATACTCATTGGAGAACTTGGCGACGAGTGTAAAATGTAGCGATGTGCGATAAGCCCAAGACAGGAGATGCGAGGAATATTGAAGACGATGACAATGATACGAGAATAGAGAAAAAAGACCGGATTCAGATATGGAAAAGATAAGATACCTGCAACAGAGAGAGTCCTTAGCTCACTCTCCAACAATACTAAATAATATACATCCTCTACATACACGCATTTACAACCACCACTATTCCCCTACTGTAGCCTGCATTCGCTCTGAAAATCAAAATAAATCAAAATCAATGGTAACGAGGACGCAGGTCGGCACTCTGCTCAATTCAGTCATATTATACTCATAATCGTCGGACCTGAAACACTCTACAAATGAATACAACACACAAACAGACCCCCCTGGCTTCAGCGATCTGCTCCTCTGCGGATGAAAGCATCTATTAAACCTGCTAGCACCGATCTCTTAACTCAACAGGTATATTAAACAGCCATAGGCTCGGGAACGAACGACTCTGTGCGGCTAACTGTCGAATATAATCCAGGCAACTGGGTCCAGCCGCGCGATTGGATATACCACAGCGACGGCCTAACATCGCAAGGTCTAAAGACAAATGGGTTACTTATGCGATGACTCGATTTCCGAACGACGTCATATTACACCTTGCGTCATTCCACTCACACGTAAAGATCCCTCCATCTCTCTCTCTCTCTCTCTCTCTCTCTCTCTCTCTCTCTCTCATCCCGCTGATTGTCCAGTCGTATTGTCCATGACCCCATCCCCCCTCTCTCTCTTACCATCTCCACCCCTCTCCCTCCCTCCCTATCTTCTCTCCCTTTCTCTCTCCCCCCTCTCTGTTCCTCTTCCTCCCTCCCTCCCTCTCTCTCTCTCTTTCGATCTCCCTCTTTCTCCCTGTCCTTTTAACAGAGTCTCCTCTAGACTTAAAACTCATGTCCGGTGTTTCTGGTTCTCCGGTCAGTGAAGCACCTTCTCCACCTTCATCGCAGCTGCTCCTTGAACCAGATACCGAGTCGCAGTTGCAGGACAATGTTTTTTTTCCTTCCCCCTCTACTCCCCCTGTTGCTCCAGACAGTTGTGCAAGCGATGAGACAACACTAAAAAAGCCATCGCATGCGACAACACTAAAAAAGCCATCGCATGCGCCATCGCCTGTCAGCAAAAGGACGCGGCAAAAAAGCAAACGTACACTTTGCAAGAATAAAGTGACATCTCCTTCATGTCCCTTTCCCGAGTTGAAAAGAAGGGTGACTTCTTTAGAGCAAGTTGTCAACTCAATGTCGACTGCACAATGCATGACAGAAAACTGACATTACTTCCTTTTTTGAAGATGTTAAAACAGCCACTAAAAATGAATTACGTGTAAATGTTTCAGATAAATTCAATGTCATTGTATCAAAAATTGAAGATCTTTCAAATCTTGTAACAACCTTACAATCAGCAAACAACCAACTACACAAAGAGAACCATTCTATCAAAACACAGTTAGGATCTTTACAATCAGAGCTGAAAAAATTAAACCAATCCAACCTCAGCGTATGACAGTCTGCACGCAGACTGTATGTCCAGTCCAAGATAAAGAGTCAGCACACGTATTCACGCAGACGGATCCCACATCTGTTCATCTGTTAGACAGTGTGTCTATGACAGAGAGTAAAGATTGTACGATGGTGACAGAAACCCTTTCCCAAACCAATGACTGTATCCGGTTCCACCCAGTGTCAACCAAGAAATTCCCGACTTTCCCTCTGAGTCGCCCGACAGTTTTAAAGACAATCTTCATTTTTCCATTCAGACGTCCAACGCATTTTCAGTTCTATCTGACGCTGACAATAAACCAGAAACAGGTTCGAAATCGATCTCAAAGAATTCCAGTTCTTCAAATGTAACAAATTCTTATTCTAAACCCACCCCTTTGGAGACGCTGTCACAAATGACTATCCCTGACAAAACAACAGTCTTATTCATTGGCGATTCCACAATACGTTACGTTAATCCAAAAAGACTAGCCCCTCGACAAGAACGTGTTTTTTAAAATCTGTATCCCTGGCATGTCTATCAAAGACCTCCAAACCTGGCTTCTTTCAACACCTGTGACCCCACACCTGAACGACATTATCATTCATGTGGGTTTAAACTCATGCCCCTCAGGTCCTGTGTCTACCGAAACGTGGAGCGATCTCATTAAACTACTTCGCAAAACATTTCCGAGGCACGTGTTTGTTTTAGTTCCCTACTGCCCGCAAAAGGAAAACATTCCTTCAATAATTCTATCCTCCCATCAAACCGCAACCTTAAACAGAGTTGTGCAAAGTACCATGCCATTTTTATTGACCACTTTCAAACGTTTGCCTCTGACACAAGTCTTTACAGTAACTCTACTCATCCGAATGCTAGAGGTACTGCCAGACTAGCAGAAAACATCAAACTGTTATGGAGGACCTCTCATAAAGCGGAAATTCACCCTGTCGGACCTCCTTATTTCAATCTAAAAGATACTGGACAAAATAACTGCAACTATGACATTCGCACTTACCACCCACGCGCCCAAACCGTTGCTGAACACGCTGATTTTCAAATGCCACCACCTGACTACCCTCCCCTGTCATCATCTGAACACTATCCTCTGCTTGCACCCAACTCTGGTTCCAAGGTAGGAGTGTCTGGACCACAACCTATCAGGAGTATAGCGCCCTCATTTCGCCCACAGCCTCCTCCAAATAATCCTGGCCTGAAATATCAATTAAACAGTGCTAATAACATTTCTACGCCCAACCAAGGCAACCATGTCTTTCCATCACCTCCCTATCCTCCCAGTAGTTTGATCAACTCTTCTAATTATCGAGGCAACAGAACGACGGACAATTTTTATGTCACCCCACCACACCACCAGCAGAAGACAGAATCCATCCTTATGCAGGACATTTGCTGAGGATGGCTTCCCATTTACTGAGAAATCAAAGCGGCTTGTCCCCTTATTAATGACATTACATATTTATCACCAGTTCAGTATCTGTCTACCTCACTCCCTTCTCTTTTGCCCTGTGTCTCTCTTCGAGGCGCGCACGCACGCGCGCGCACGTGTGTGTGGATGTATTGGGAGGGGGGGGGGGGGGGGGGGGGTGCTTTGCACGTGCACGTGCGTGCGTTTGTCTAGGTTTGTGTACACGTGTACGTATGCGCACGAAGAGATATCCATTACTATCCTCATCTTCTTATAAACGATGATTTTCTTTTATTAACTTCCGTATGCCGTATACTTATGTTTTTCCGTTTTTTTGTTGTATGTTGTTGTTGTTTTTGTTTTTTTTTTTTTTTTTTTTCTTGGAAGTGAATTTGAGTGCATGCCTTTTCTTTGCTTTAGTGTGTGAATGAGTGCTGTGCGTATGAAAATACTACATATTGTTTTGTGCATGTTAGCGCATTTATAGTTTGTAAATGTGTGTGCATGTCTCTTTATATTTTTGGTTTTGCGAACGTTTTGACTATGTGCGTATGAAAATGTATAATGTAATGTGCACGTTAACGCACTCGCAGTTTTCTGGATCTTGGAAATGATAATATCTTTCTCGTTAATCTTGTAAGACCGACTCAAGTATAAGATACTAGTATTGTAAACAACAAGCATTACTTGTGTGCTTGTGGCCAAAGTTTCTTCTATTGTATAGACATAAGCTTGCATTACTTTTTGTTAATCTGCCTTACTGTTTTTTCTTTGTTGTTGCTGTAGATCGTCGGATTTTTTTTTTTGTTTGTTTGTTTGTTTGGGGTTTTGTTTGATTGTTTAGGGCTTTTTTTCCCTCCCTCCCATCTTCATTAGTCACTACTTACCCTTCTTTCCGTCCGCCCCCACGTTTTAATACTTCGTGTATGCCCCCCTTTCTTCGTCTGCTTTAGCCGATCTTAAGGATGCCTGACACTTTAGAAACTTGGCCGTCTAAAGATGGTTTTAGAGTGGGATTCCTTAACATAAATCACTTAATCAATAAAATATCTGATGTTTCATATATTTTGGCAAATGCTGGTAAGCATTTCCATATTTTTGGCTTTGCCGAATCACGTCTTACTGAACACATTCTAGATTCTGAAATCTCCATTCCTGGATATAATATAATCCGCAAAGATGCTAACATCCCAAAGAGACGGGTTTGGTAGTGTACATTCACCATAGTATAAAGTTTAAATGTGTTGAACCTCGTAATTACCATAACATCGAGTCAGTATGGATCCAAGTTGATTTTAAAAAATGTGAGCCAGTTCGACTGGGGTTTTTCATATACCGCAATCCAGCAGAACACGTCAGTTGGATTGACAATTTCACTCTGTTGTTAGAAGATATTTCCTTGCTTTCGGATGAGCTGATATTGTTAGGCGATTTTTAACATTGATTTGACCAAATATAACAACACATGGGTTCATTGTTATGAATCTTTTCAACTTGTTCAGTTAATCGACAAACCTACAAGGGTAACATCCACATCCAAAACTCTTCTTGATCACATTTACACCACGACAAAAAGCAATATAACTGAAGTGTGTTCACCGCTGTATGGTTGTAGTGATCATTTCCCAGTATGCTTCACTTGGTCGAAAAAAAAAGGAGTAAAAATTCCGAAGAATGGTCACACGTTTATAAGATACAGGTGCTTACGGAATTTTGATAAAAATAAATTTTTGTTTGATTTGAGTAATTCACATCTTTTCCTAGTCTACCAATTTACAAATCCAGATGAAGCCTGGGAAGTTTGGTACCACAAATTTTTTAAATATTTATGATAAACATGCACCTTTCAAAACCAAGCGTGTTAGAAACAGCCCTCTGTTACCATGGCTATCAAAAGATGTGTACAGGGACGCTATGAACCAAAGAGATCACCTTTTGTCTGCGGGAACAAAGAAAGAATTTGTAAACCAAAGAAATCATGTTAATTATGTAAAACGAGCAGCTAAGAAAAAGTACTTTCAAGAACTTGTTTCTTCTAATACCAATAGCAGAACAATTTGGAATGCTATCAATCAGCTGACAAAAAAAAAAAACATCAGTAAAAATACATCTCATGAAGACCTGTGTCCCGAGAAACTTAATGATCATTTTTGTAATATTGCTAAGACAACAATAAAATCAGATAGATCTGCCGAAAACACTCTTACATTATTAAACGATTTCTGTGATTCAAAAGCCATATCCTCAGACTTAGACATCCCCTTAATGTCAGTTCATGATGTATATAATGCCCTGATCCGTCTAAAAGAAACATGTGCTCGTGGCTTAGACGGTATTGATGGCAAAATCCTAAAACTTGCAGCTCCAATTATTTCTGAAACACTGACCTACATCTTCAATTTATGTATATCTAAAAACCAGTTTCCTAAATCTTTCAAAATTGCTAGGGGGTAAGACCCATCTATAAATCAGGTGACACCTCGGATCCTTCTAATTATAGACCAATTTCCATCCTGTCTGTGGTATCAAAACCTTTAGAGGATCATCTACGAAGATGCATTCTTAACCATTTTGACAAAATACAACTTATTTCACCCTAATCAGTCTGGTTTCAGGAAACATCACTCCTGCCACACTGCACTGACTAACCTAGTAGACAAATGGCTTACAAATATCAATGAAAACAAGGTGACCGGTGTCCTTTTTATTGACTTTGCAAAAGCTTTTGATGTAATTGACCACACACTGCTTCTAAAAAAGTTAAAATTGTACCGTTTATCCAATAATGCTCTAGAACTCATCTCTTCTTTTTTTAAGCGACAGAAAACAAACTGTCTCAATTCATGAACGCCAATCTTCTATTTTGCCTCTCAAACATGGTGTCCTCAAGGCTCCGTCCTAGGACCCATACTTTTCTCAATATATATTAATGATCTCCCCCTGTTTCTTCCAGCGCTTTGTGATATGTTCGCCGATGACACTACTGTTCATGCATGTGATCGCAAAGCAGAAAAAGTATCTATGTTATTACAGCAAAGTATTAACCAGCTAACCGAATGGTCTGAATTAAACCATATGTGTCTAAACCCTGTCAAAACCAAACATATGATCATAACCACAAGACAAAAAACGTCAAAACCTTTCTTATACGAGCGCACCCCTTTCTATCAATGGTATAACTATCGAAGAAACAGTCTGTCATAAAGTCTTAGGAATATAGTTATAGACAACAATCTGTCATGGTCAGAACATGTACGGTCTTTATGCAAAATAGTTTCGAAAAAGATATACCAGCTGTCCAAGATAAAGCATTTCCTAGACTGCCATTCACGTAAAATATTTTTTCACGCTTATATTGAATCCCATATAAATTATGCATCTACAATTTGGGATTCAGCTAGTAATCATATACTCAAACCTTTATTTAGTCTTTATAGACGTTTCCTTGAAATTAGTTTTGTTAAAATCGGTTACGTTATCATACTCTGACTATACAGATCTGGATATTTTACCATTAAACTTGAAGCTTAAATTCAATAAAGCTTTTTTCATGTTTAAGATTCTTTCGGGTCGTGCCCCCTTCAATTACAGAGAAATTTAGATTTAATGAAAATCGCCATTTTCATAAAATTGTAATACCCCGTCCAAGAATAGATATGTTTTAAAACCAGTCTTCACTACTCTGGCGGCTTCTTATGGAACCGCATTTCACCCCCTCTTGATGTTCATGCCAGCATATATAGCTTTAAAAGGGCACTTCATACCCAACTAATGACTGAATTTTCCAATTCATGTCCTTAAACTCTCTCTCTCTCTGTCTGTCTGTCTGTCTGTCTGTCTGTCTGTCTGTCTGTCTCTCTCTCTCTCTCTCTCTCTCTCTCTCTCTCTCTCTCTCTCTCTCTCTCTCTCTCTCTCTCTCTCTCTCTCTCTCTCTCTCTCTCTGTCTCTCTCATCTATTGTCTCAAAGGTGCTGCTTGTCAAGTGTAAATTTTTGTCTTTGCCTACAAGATGGGGTGCCTGTTCAATGATTTTATTTTTTATTTCTTTTTCCAGAAATGTGTTATAATTTTGTTGTTGTGGTAATGTTTATTGTATATATTTATCTATCTTCCAATAACCATTTTTTTTCATGAACTTTATATGATGACTCCTCCCTTGTACAGGATGGGGTGCCTGTTCAATGATTTTATTTCTTATTTCTTTTTCCAGAAATGTGTTATAATTTTTTGTTGTTGTGATAATGTTTATTGTATATATTTATCTCTATCTTCCAATAACCATTTTTTCATGAACTTTATA
>JADBJO010029640.1:0-18806 GCA_016801955.1 Conus betulinus
CTGAGAAGGAGAAAGAGTCCCTTTTTCAAATGCAGAGTTAAGTGATGATGTTAACAAACTTTTTATATGATACCAAAATACTTAAAAAAAATTCTGTTGTAAGCGCATCACTTCCCGGTGAAGAACCATTCTTGAGGGCTTTAAGAGCTGTTATTAGTTCATTCTCTGTCAAGTTGCCTTCACAACTATCCCTCTGAGAGTCAGAAAGCTGTGGCACTGAAGTATCAGATATAAAGTTATCTACCATTTGTTCCATGTTTCCTGCTCTTACCTTTTTCCTGTACAACTTCGAATAATAGTCTCGCTGCATTTTCATTATTTCTGACTGTTGTGAAATTAATCTACCATTTTCATCATAAAGTTCTTCTATTATCTTTGATTTGCTCTTGATTTTTTTTCAAGTTTAGAAAATATTTGTCCCCCCCCCCCCCCCCCCCCCCCCCCTCTTCAATTCATTTCATTCTAGATCTCACCAGTGCTGCACGTGCTTTATAAGTTTCCAATAATTCGGACTCTTTCATTAAGTGCTGTCGCTGATTTTGATACTGAATATCATTAGGGTTTTTTTGTGCAATATTAATATCAATGTCGTTTAACTTACCTTGTATTTCTACTAACTTATTTCTTCTGTCGATGCTCTTACCTTTAGCAAAAATTATTGTAAAACTCTTAATCTTCCGTTTTAGGATTTCCATTTCATTTGAAAATCGATGTTTTCGTCCATATGTGATATAAGATCATCGATCAAACTATTCATCTGTATGACATAGTTTAAGTCATTCAACAATGAGTTATTGAACTTCCACAGCCCAGGTCCCCTCTCAAAGCTTGAGAATTTCAGTTTGATGGAGCAACCTCTGTGATCTGTGAAAGGGACAGAATGAATATGGCAGTCTATTGTTTTGTCAAACAAATCATCATTGGATATGAAATAATCCAATCGATGTGCAACAAAAGGAGAAGTTTTATGCCATGTAAATTCCTTTTCATCCGGATGAAACAGTCTCCGGGTATCATACAGGTCATGGCTTTTTTTTTTTTTTTTTTTTTATTAAATCATTACATTTCTTTACTGTGCCCCCTGCATGTTTTTTTTTACCAGAGATGATATCTGAATTGTTATCTAATGCAGTTGAAATCCGCCCCCCACCCAATTAACAAGTGCTCTGACTGAACATTAGAGATAACATCTCCCAGTTCATCAAAGAAAGTATTCTTTTCATTGTCATTATTTGGAGCATATACATACACAATGACAACTTTTTATGCTGATTTTCTATTTCAACGGCCAAAATTCGTCTTGAATTGAACACTATCTTGTAATTATCAACTACATTGTACCGAAATAAAACAACTTGACCACAATTATGTGATGTATGACTATTATATATAATAATTCACCTTTGCCCCATTCTTTTTTCCATTGCCCATAAACATCATCAGTGATATGTGTTTCTTGCAAGCAAATTATATGGCACTTTTCTCTTTCAAGTATCAAAATATTGATTTTTTTTTCCAACACGAGCGCAAACCCCGTAAATTTAATGAGAAAACGGTCAATCCGGAATCACAAGCCATAAGGAAAGTCCGTAATCCAAGCTGATATCAAATTCAAACGCAAACCTGTAAAAAAAAAAAAAAAAAAGTCCGTGTAACGTGCGTAAGTCGTCTCCGTCTGGTCAAACCGGCACACTCGGTGAAGATTCACCCACCGTCTCCCCCACCTTTACTCTGCCCACTCGACACGGAGTGGTCAGGTGAGGGCCATGAACAGGTTAGCATTTTAGCCTTTAGCCCGTCACGCCGCTGGCTAGGTGAATCCTCGTCACCTGACCTCTGTCGCTTGCCACAGGTACTGAGTGAACGCTGGTCTTTCCCGCGCACACTGTATTGCCGGATATTTTTCCATGGCGTAGGTGAGAACGAATGTTTGCCAGTGTCAAATCATCAGTTTGAGTTTTGGGAACCACATCTGTCATAGAGTCTTCAAAGATATCTTCCCCATCCTCAAACAAATTTGCCCCTACCTGCTCATCTCCTGACTGCTGGCTCTCACCCATGAGCCTTACATCTTCTGTATGCTCAATCTGAGCACACGCCACTGTTTCAGAGATAGGTCCACTCACCTGGGGGGGTGAGAGAAAGTGCCACAGGCAGGATCACTACGCTTGTGGCCATTCTGCAGGCAGTCCCTGCAAGTCACCAGATTCTAGCACAGGTGTCGGTGGTGTCCAGGCAGTTAGAGCACACAGGGCTCCGTGACACCTTGGGCTGCTCCTTGTGGTAGAGATGAGCAGTAAAAACTACCCACCTTTACAAACCTGTCCAGTGGTACTAAAGGGCGGTAAATGAACACAAAGCGTCGACCTGTAACAAAACGGGTTAGCTTTCCATCCCTGTCCCTGATCTTCTCCATTAGGAAAAAAGATCTGAGAACACATCCCAGTCTAGCAAGAGCACTCTCTATATCGTCACTGGACACTGAGACTGGAAGATCTGAGATAAACAGTTTTGTAACGGGAACTTCAACACCATCGCTCCCTCTCAAAATGAATGGATTCTTGTCAAAAAAGAGACACAGTACATCCATTTATAACAATCCCCTCAATCAAAAGTGGAGTCCTAGCAGCTCAAGTCAAGGGGTAGATCCTCCAGAGACCGTTGATGCACTGTGCACCACATACAGTTTCCTTGCTACACACTCTTTCGGCAGCCAGACAAACGTCTAAATCAGAAAAAAAAAACTACCTCCACTTGAATTAATAGTTTTATCAAAAAGATAAGTCTTAATGCTTAAAAAAAAAAACACGCTCCACTCGCTGTGAGACAGCCACTGTGGAAAAAAAAAAAACAAACAAAGGGGGGGGGGGGGGGGGGGGGGGATGGAAGAAAATGGCTGAATTCACTGGGTTGGAGTTATATTTTTACATCACAAACTGCACGTGCAAAAGGAAAAGCAAACACAAAAACCGTTTCAAGGCGTACCCAATGGAGAAAAAAAAACAACTTTGGAATAAACAGAATACCAAAATACCAAAACAATGCACCAAAACTAGAAAGTCCCACCACAAACCATCATCAAACTTCACATTCTGCAAGAATGCGTCATCAGCTAAGGAGCATACACTATAAAAGAGCAATAAACGCAATACTGCCGAAAAAGAAAAAAAAACACACAGAAGATAAACAGAACTTACGAAAACGCGTCCTCTCGACATCGAGTGAACATCTCTCTTCGGTGAACGCTACACGTAAGGGGACTTTGGGCAGACATGCAACCATCGATGACAACAACTAGTGATGGATGACACAAACCAGTCAAGAACTTCGCCCTGAAAGCCAAAAGTCACTTTCAACCTCTTCAAAAGGATGGATGATCCAGCGCGTTGAATGCTGCACTGAGTTCAAGGAAAGCAATCATGGAGATGAATATTTCATCGGCATTCGTCAGCAGAATGTCCTGAACATTCAGAACAGCAGTCTGTGTGCTGTGATCCTTCTTACAGTAGACTGACTAATTTCGAAAAGACTGTAATCTGATAAATGTCTCTGCAAAACGTCTCCACACGACGATCTTCACTAGGTACCTTTGAAACTAATGGTAGATTTGACACAGGCCTAAAATTGTATTAGCTCAGTACAGTTACAGTCACGCTTTTTCGACAGTGGTGTGACAACAATTCGTAACTGGTAATCAATCTTAATTAAATAAGTCCCACATGACCAAAAGCGGCAAGATTACCATTGACAGATGTTTCAATGGTTTTATGAATAAATGCAAAATGAAAAGGAGGTGTGTGCATGCGACACACAGAGAGAGAGAGAGAGAGAGAGAGAGAGAGAGGAGAGAGAGAGAGAGAGAGAGAGAGAGAGAGAGAGAGAGAGAGAAACACGCACCTGTTTTTGTTGAGCTGAAGAAAAGCTTCACTTCAGGTCGAACAGACTTAGGAACAACGTCAAAAGTAAAATCCCAGTACCAAGCAGTCTCGACACCACCTGGTTCTTTTCAAGGCAAAGAGCACACGATTGGTGTTGCTGAACACGATACGAGGACAGCTGGCATTCCTAAACATCCAGAACACTTTATCACCATCACGTGCACAACAGTCTTTTACCTCCAAAATAAAACAATCACTGTTCGTCTGCCTGGCTTGAAAGCGAAAAATCATTCCAGGTAAGGTGGAGATGTAAATGTTACAGTGACTGGAATGTCCACTGTTCGGTCCCCCAATAGCACGCGCGTAATCCACCCTCCCGTTGACCGCTTTGAGCCGAAGTTCGTGAGATCGATTCAGACAGTGATCGATATCGGTTTGTCCAAGTCTAACGTATCCATATTCTGAGACGTTGACCAGAAGTGAGGTTGGTGTGGCGGTGACAGTAAACTTCGCTAAGAAAGTGTCACTAGAATGGATAGATGTGGTGTAGACATGGTACATGTTGTCTCCGGTAACGTTGTACGGAATAGGAGTGAGAGCATGATGGGTTATCTTTTCCTGTGACTGACGGGTCAGATTCTCTGATCCGCTAACAGTGGACGCGTTGTTGACTAGATGGGGACATTTTCTGGCCAACACTAGATTCCAAAGTTGTTTGTTCTGCTTGTAAAAATGAGAGCAACCTATGACGTGAGAGTATCATGAAAAACATCTCAGCTAAACTTTTTATAAGATGTTTCACACACACACACACACACACACACACACACACACACACACACGCACACGCACATACACACACACACATACACACACTCAAACGTACGCACGCATGCACGCGCACATGCACACACACACACACACACACACACACACACACACACACACACACACACACACATATATATATATATATATATATATATATATATATATATATGCACTCACGCATCCGCCTATATTCCCCTTTCCCCTTTCCCCATTCCTACACACACATATTAGAACAAGGCTGTGTTCACGCCAAATCAAGATCTGCGTAATACTTCGATGGAAAAAAAAGAAACGAGCATAGTTGCCATTTGTATATATGCGTGTGTACGTGCGTCCGTGTGCGTTTTCGAGTGAGCGTACATGCGTGTGTGTGTGTGTGTGTGTGTGTGTGTGTGTGTGTGTGTGTGTGTGTGGTGTGTGTGTGTGTGTGTGTGCGTGTGTGTAAAACAGTATCTTACATCATCAAATCGGTCATGAATTCTTACAGAAAGAGTATGAACAAGATGCAAAGCATATAAAGGTACTCCCAGTTAGTCCTCAAACACGCATGATTTTTTCAATAAAGAGGAAAAACCGTCTTGGGCTGGGTAACCGTGTACCTATTTTATAATGACCTATAATGAATATACTTACAAATTTTAAGAAAGATCGGCCAAGAACTTTCTGAGATTTTCCATCAAGAAGAAAACCATTATGGGGCATTAGTAAAAGCTATAACGGTAAACTAAAACATCGGGCATCATCCGTGATCCATAATGAACATACTTACAAATTTTCAGAACGATCGGCCACATGTACTTTCTGAGATATTCCATAAAAAAAGAAAAACCGTTATGGATCGTTATAGCCATTAGTAACGGCTATAACGGTACACTAAAACGTCGGGCATGATCCGTGAACCATAATGAACATACCCACAAATTTTCAGAAAGATCGGCCAGTACTTTCTGAGACATCCCATAAAAAAGAAAAAAACTAATATGGGCCGTTACAGCCGTTAGTAACAGCTACAACGGTAAACTAAAACGTCAGGCATCGTCCGTCGCCCATAACGAACATGCCTACAAATTTTCAGAAAGATCAGCCAAGTACTTTCTGAGATATTCCATGAAGAAGGAAAACCGTTATGGGCCGGGCCGTTAGTAACGGCTATAACGGTAAACTAAAACATCGGGCATCATCTGTAATCCATAGTGAACATACCTGCTAATTTTCACAAAGATCGGCCCATGTACTTTCTGAGATATTCCACAAAGAAAAACCGTTACAGATCGTTACAGCCATTTGTAACGGATATAACGGTAAACTAAAACATCCGGCATCATCCGGCTGATTACTTTCTCAGATATTAGACACAAAAGAAGAAATAAAAACCGTTACAGGCCGTCACAGCTGTTAGTAACGGCTATAATGGTAAACTAAAAATCGGACATTATTCGTAACCCATAATGAACATACCTACAAATTTTCACAAAGATCGGCCAGGTACTTTCGGAGATATTCCCAAAAAACTGTTACAGGCCGTTACAGTTTTTAGTAACGGCTATAACGGGGTAAACTAAAACATCGGGCATCATCTGTGACCCGCAATGAACATACCTGCTATTTTCACAAAGATTGGCGAAGTACTTTCGGAGATATTCCATAAAAAAGAAAAACCGTTACAGGCCGTTACAGCCGTTAGTAACGGCTATAACAGAAACATCGGGGGTAAACTAAAACATCGGGCATCATCCGTGAGCCATAATAAACATACCTGCTAATTTTAACAAAGATCGGCCAAGTACTTTCGGAGATATTCCATAAAAGAACGAAAAACCGTTACAGGCCGTTACAGTCATTAGTAACGGCTACAACGGTAAACTAAAACATCGGACATTATTCGTGACCCATAATGAACATACCTACACATTTTCAGAAACATCGGCAAGTACTTTCGGAGATATTCCATAAAGAAGGAAGGAAAACTGTTACAGGCTGTTACAGAATTTAGCAACAGCTATAACGGGGTAAACTAAAACATCGGGCATTATTCGTGACCCATAATGAACATACCTACACATTTTCAGAAAGATCAGCCGAGTACTTTCGGAGATATTCTATATAAAAAAAAGTCACAGGCCGTTACAGCCGTTAGTAACGGCTATAACGGGTAAACTAAAACACTGGGCATTATTCGTGACCCATAATGAACATACCAACAAATTTTCAGAAAGATCGGCCAAGTACTTCTTGAGATATTCCCTAAAGAAGGAAAACTGACAGGCCGTTACAGAATTTAGCAACGGCTATAACGGGGGGTAAACTAAAACATCGGGCATTATCCGTGACCATAATGAACATACCTGCTTATTTTAACAAAGATCGGCCAAGTACTTTCGGAGATATTCCATAAAGAAGAAAAACCGTTACAGGCCGTTACAGTCGTTATTAACGGCTATAACGGGGTAAACTAAAAACATTAGGCATCATCCGTGAGCCATAATAAAACATGCCTGCTAATTTTAACAAAGATCGGCCAAGTACTTTCGGAGATATTCCATAAAGAAAAAAAAAAACCGTTACAGGCCATTACAGCCATTAGTAACGGCTATAAACGGTAAACTAAAAACTTCGAGCATTATTCGTGACCCATAATGAACATACCTACAAATTTTCAGAAACATCGGCCAATTACTTTCAGAGATATTTCCATACAGAAGGAAAAAACCGTTACAGGCCGTTACAGCCGTTAGTAACGGCTATAACGGGGTAAACTAAAACTTCGAGCATTTATTCGTGACCCATAATGAACATACCTAAACATTTTCAGAAAGATCGGCCAAGTACTTTCAGAGATATTCCATAAAGAAGAAAAACCGTTACAGGCCGTTACAACCGCTATTAACGGCTATAACGGGGTAACTAAAACATCGGGCATCATCCGTGACGCATAATGAACATACCTGCTAATTTTCACAAAGATCAGCCAAGTACTTTCGGAGATGTTCTATGAAAAAAAACGTTACAGGCTGTTACAGCCGTTAGTAACGGCTATAACGGTAAACTAAAACGTCGGGCATTATTCGTGACCCATAATGAACATACCTACAAATTTTCAGAAAGATCGGCCCAGTACTTTCGGAGATATTCCATAAAGAAGGAAAACCGTTACAGGCCGTTACAGCCTTTAGTAACGGCTATAACGGGGTAAACTAAACCATCAGGCATCATCTGTGGACCATAATGAACATACCTGCTAACTTTAACAAAGATCGGCCACGTACTTTCGGAGATATTCCATAAAGAAGAAAAACCGTTACAGGCCGTTACAGCCGTTAGTAACGGCTATAACGGGGTAAACTAAAACATCGGGCATCATCCGTGGACCATAATGAACATACCTGCTAATTTAACAAAGATCGGCCAAGTACTTTTCGGAGATATTCCATAAGAAAGAAAAAACCGTTACAGGCCATTACAGCTATTAGTAACAGCTATAACGTAAACTAAAACATCGGGCATTATTCGTGACCCATGATGAACATATTTACAAATTTTCAGACAGATCGGCCCAGTAGTTTTGTCTGGAGCGAGTGGAACACATTTTGACCACGGATGGACGACAGACACACAGACACACGGGCACACAGACATCATTTTTTTGTTCCCATTCTAAAGTACTCTCTAAGAACTGGGAGTACAATAAAATGAAAGGGAGGGAGGGAGAAGGGGCAGGGGGGGGGGGGGGGGGGAGTAAACGTCAGAGTCTCTCAGTCATGTCTTGGGGTTATGAAGATGCGTGAACCAGCGAGTTATCACAATATCGCCGATTCGACTTAATCATTGATTAATTGATCTATTCACTGATCTATTGCTTTGTTGGGTTGGTTGATTAATTGGTTGGTTGATTGATTCATTGATTAATATCGCTCTAATGACGAAACTAACATAAACCTTTCCACTAAAAACGATCGCAATGAAGTCACATGACTGAATTGATGGCAAAATACGGAGCAATGTAACTTCATGGAATATTAAAACTGACTGGTTTGCACTGTATTTTCACCTCTAGAAAGGCGATCCCAGATGAAAGCACGAACCTTTCTCGCTAGACAAAGAGGAAATGATGAGTGTGACCCCCATTTGGCACTGTACTTTCACCTCTAGAAAGGCGATCCCAGATGAAAGCACGAACCTTTCTCGCTAGAACAAGAGGGAATGATGAGTGTGACCCCCATCTGGCACTGTACTTTCACCTCTAGAAAGGCGATCCCAGATGAAAGCACGAACCTTTCTCGCTAGAACAAGAGGGAATGATGAGTGTGACCCCCATCTGGCACTGTACTTTCACCTCTAGAAAGGCGATCCCAGACGAAAGCACGAACCTTTCTCGCTAGAACAAGAGGGAATGATGAGTGTGACCCCCATCTGGCACTGCTGAAGTGTCATGGCTGTACACGTTTCAAAGCGAGGTGACTGCAGGCGGAAATTGAAACAAAGTTTACAAAAAAAAAATTTATTCCTACGGACGGAAAAAGGACAGACAAATTACGAGACAAAACACGACGCTTTTCGACTTCTTTGGTCTTCAACAGGCAAGACAAACACTATTTAAGACAATCACTTTTGCGCCCTGCATGAGAAGACAAGTGATTGCTCGTGCTTTGTTTTCATTGTCCTAGATGTTGTTTGTCTTGCCTGAAGAAGACCAAAGAGGTCGAAAAACGCGTCTGTGTTTTGTCTTGTGATTTGTTTGCCTCTTTTATTTGGTGGAATAATACAGTTTTTTTTTCTTTATGGGTGAGTAAGTCCACTAAATGCCAAGTATATTTTCAGGTATTCATTTAAGCACAGCAGCGGGAATATGTACAAATTTGACACTTACAAATACACCACACACCCACGCACGTTAACATAAATTTACGCGTGTCGGATACATACTGTGTGCCAATTAGAGTCATTGTCTATGTCATCAGACCTCTGGAACCTACTTTTAAAAGGAATTTAAAGTCCCCCCCCCCCCCCCCCCCCCCAAGTATAACATGGACAGACAAATTACAAGACAAAACACGACGTGTATCGACTTCTTAGGTCTTCTTGTTCAGGCAAGATAAACAACATTCAGGACAATGAAAACGGAGAACAAGCAATCACTCATCTTCTCAAATTCGGCGCAAGATGGGCGTTGAAAGTAGCTTAGGTCAATGCTGAGTAGAACTGACGGGGGAGGTGGGAACAAATTCTATGTCTAGGATTCGAACCAGCTTTTCCCATTTTCACGTCAGAGACTTTGCACTCTGCAAAGCATTGTCTTCTTGCCTTTCATATGATTAACATACATAAAGATATCACTTGACACAGACATCACAGCAATCTAACAACAACAAAATACTCGCATGTTAGATCGGACATATGGACCAATCTACATGGAACCGATGGAAAACTAAATGCAACAGAAATCCACAAGGGCTTTTCTTTTTTTTTTTTTTTTTTTTCTTCTTAAACTGGAGATAGACGTGTTCCTGTTGTGGAAAAAATTGTAGCAAGTCATAATGAAAGAGATAATGTGTTCTTTGTTTTCCTCATGTCAACTGTTCTTTGAATGAAGCAACATCAGTCCTGCTGCTTATGCACACACTCTTGTGGTTTGTGTGCTGTTGACCGGCTCTCTGCCGTGCCAGATGGTCAGCAACAGTTGTTCAGACCGCTTCTTCCTGTGCTCCAGAACAACGTTGACCGCATAGAGCAGCGGCTGAGAGCTGGGCTGACCGACAGACCCAGGACAGTCACAATGACTGTACATCACTTGGAACGCTACTGTTCCTCACTGCCGACATCCACAACGCTCCCACCAGAACCCTGCACGCCGTGGCCGACACCACTATGGCGAGAGTCTTCTGGCGACCAGCAGCTCCAGGGTCCTTCCGCTGGAATCTGTCGCTATGATCAACGTCCGGTTCAGAGTCCAGCCGATCAAACCTTGAGCTGCGACCACGACGGGACACAGACTGAAATGGAAGAGAAGCAGAAGAAAAAAAGTAATGAGATGGATGGTGACGAATGTGGTTCAGGTCTAAAGAATGGGCGCTGTGGTCTTTCCCTGGAGCGAAAACAGGCAGACACAAGGCAGTGTGACCGTAGAAACTCCAGCGCGGTGTTTTAAAGGACAGGGGAAGTGCGGCCAAAAGAAGGCCAGTGATCCATATCACCAAACTGACCAGGTGAGCTGATTTGGGGACAAAGCAGAAGCGGCTCAGGGACTCACACACCGCCAACACTCTGTCCAGAGTCATCACATAGATCAGGAAGAAAGACGCCTGAGCCGACAGGACAAACACCATTCCGGCAAACGTGCACGTGACACTGGATCTCCACAGGACGTCTTTCCACAAGTACGTACCCTGAAACACACTCTATCCGCTACCGTTATTATGATCATAAAATACAAGTGCCTCGCCAAAAATGTCCAATGATAACCCAGTAAAACAGGCTGAAAGATTGCCGCTCAGAGTGACAGCAGCAGCAGAAACACCCCACAGAAGACAATGACTGGACTTAAGTGTTTCCGACATGATAGCTACCCAGTAATCAAATAGGCTCGAAAGATGTGCTGACACACTCAGTGTGACCCAGCAGCCAAGACAGGGCTCCGAATGATAACCCAGTAAAATAAGAGAAAGATTGCCGCTCAGAGTGACAGCTGAAGCTAAAGAAATTCTGGTACTTGACTCTGAAGCAGCAGGTCGACAGGAAGACACAGGGTCAGACTGAGACTTACACTGATGTGGGTTAAACTGTTTGGGGAGCACAGCTGGGCAGCACAGCTTGTGGTTCGAGGATGTCACCGATTCCAGTTCCGTTAACTGGTAGAAAATATCTGGAGGAAACTGCTGGAGGGGGCACTGCCAGAGGTCTAAGGAGCGGACAGATTTCAGTGGCTGGAATCCTCCATCAACAACGTGGTTCAGCCCGGTGTTGGACAGGTTTAAAGTCTGAAGATGAATCAGATTCTTTAACTTACTGGCATTCAATTGACTGATATGAATTTCTGACAAATCTAGCACTATCACATTTTCAAGCTCTACTATAGCTGGCACGCTGGAATGAACTGAAGAGGTTTTCAGCTAGGATCAGAATTTCTACACTTTTTATCTTTTCCAAGTCGTCAGCTTGAAGGTGGAGTAGTCGATTTTGACTCAAGTCGAGACTTTTAAGGTTTGGAAGCTCCGGTGCTTGAACTTGAAGCAAAAAGCAATTGGATAAACTCACATGAATTAACATGGTGTTGAGCACCAAGTCCGTCAGTGTCATGTTCGTTCCGTCAGCGTTTAAGAACCGGAGTTCCGGATGGTCAGCGGCAGCAAAACTCTGGCTGCAGTAAAAACGCCATCCCGAAACATCTGCAAGCAGGTGGACAGGTGAAGTGACACAAGAGCTCATCGTCATTCTGAGGGCACTGGCCATACCTGTCGTCACACATGTGCTCGGCGTGCAGGCACACACGGGCCTGGCGACAGCGGTAGTAAACCAGGACACTCGTACGTCTCACAGTCTGCTTCATCTTCATGTTCTGGGCAGTCGAACACTTTGTTACACCTCAGGTAGACCGGCAGACAGTAGTAAACCGGGAGAGAGACACTGGAAGTGAGTTGAGGGACAGGATGTGTTGTGCTCAGCTGTGCGGAGAGGACTGATCACAAGCAGTCCCCTGGAATCCATGTCGACGATGGCTGGCGGAGGGGCAGTCCCTTTATACCATCTACGATATTGTCTATGATTATATGTATTTTCAAAGTCACAAGATTCCTCATCACTGCCCGAAACACACTGCTTCATGTAGTCACAACGCTGGTGTTTGGGTATACACTGAAAGCATACAGGTGACAGTGTACAGTGTTGAACTGATTCAGACAAGCCTGTTGTCATAACTAACTGTTCCAGTATAGTCAGTATACTACTGTTCACTACTATTGGCTTCTCTCTCTTATGGCCCCAAAAAACTATTTACATTTTATTACCAACAACATTCAACAGATTCTGTCTATGCATGAGCCACATCGAAATGTCTATAAGTACATTTGTGAAATCGTCAGAAAATTCCCATTTCTTTTCAACACCCCACTATCCATCCCTTATAGATAATCAGATTGTGCATTTAATGATGATACCATTTCATGGAAGACTGACCTTTTTCAAAAAGAAAGTTTGCTTCTGGTATTTCACAATGTGCAGTCAATTTGTGGATTTTCACATTTCTTTTACGCCGACATCCACTGGTTGCATTCGAACGTTCCTCACCAGTAAAGAATAAACCTTTAGTACTGTAACTTTTGATGATGTCTGGATACGTTCAGAATCCTGTCTGAGTTCAGCATTGATTTCTTTTACTTCATGAAAGAAAATTAAGAGCATGAAACCTATCACAGACAGGTTTTTGTATAGGGGTAATATTCAGGTGGGAGATCCTTCCTGTTCGTTTTTAGTTCCCATCCGACGACAGAAACACTAGCAATATGTTTTTGGTCCTGTTTTCGTTATTTATGTTTTCCAGTACAGCCTTTCCTCCATTTTCCCCCTGTATATAATTTGTTTTCATCATCTTCCCTCCTATCTGTAACTGTCCACGTGTTTTAGCGGGGTTTCGCTGTGTCAAGTCTGACACGCATGCTTCGGTTTTTTGTTTTTCAGAGATTCTCGTGTCTAATCACCCTAGAATTGAAGCTGACATTTTTTGTCGTGGTGCCATCCCTTGGCACTTTGCTAAAGTCCAGCCTCGAGTCGAAGTCACGTCTTTCTCCCCGGTAGCGTTTTCGGGTTCAGCTGCATTGCTGTTTTGATTTCTTCGTTGGAATCCTCACCTCACCCCGGTGTGCTATCCTTGGTTGGATTGCGTATAGGGGTTTGGTAGTTTGGCGAATTGGGAGCTCTCTTCCTGCTGACCAGGGTTATGGCTGTGGTCTCACGACCTATTCTTTTCTTCTTCGGGAGAGTTGGGAGGCCGTGTTGGAGACGCTAGTTCTTCAGGGAACGTAACGTAGCACACGGCTAGCTTTTCACAAGCCTGTTGGTAAGTAGCGTTTTGTTCCTTGACACAGGCTTCTTCGCGTACTTTTCCCACGGTTCGTGTAAATTAATTACTGTTATTCAAATTCTAAGGTGGTCATAATTCTTTTCTATCGTCAGTTTCTCTCTCAACGTTTAGCGTGTTCTACCGTTTTCGTCTGCTTCTTGTGCAGGGTTTGTTTTAGTTGTCCTGCTAACAATCTTGTGAGTTCGAGATTGTGCCGGTCGAGTATGGCTCATGCATGGAGCAAAGAATAAACTTTCATTGAAATCTAGTGTCCGTTGGACTTTCATAATTTTACCATACAATTTGTTTTTTGGTGGAGGCTAAGAGCCTAAGTTTTATTTTGTTTGAGAGTAAATTTCGACTCATGAGGCGAGCCGCGCTGTGATTGGTTGAGGGCAAATTTACCGGCGGGGGGTGGGGGCTGACATTCATCCACCCTCTCTTCCAGTCATTGTTTTATCTCCCCGTGTTTTCGTCCTTCGTTTGGTGCATAAATATACTACTCAAAAGAATTTAAGGGCCACTCAGATCATCACTCCCTAATAATAACTCATAAGTCCGACAGCTGAAATCAACCAACAAACATTTAATTCAGTCATTTTGATCATCAATTGGACACAGTTTCATCAAGAAGTGCGAATCAATTATCGCAAAAATTTCACTGACATGGACACACCCCCATTTCGCAAATTCAGAACAACCGACTGTCAGAATGTCAAGAGTCAATGTCGTGTCTGACCGCCATTGGCGTTGATGCCGTCAAGGCAGCGCTGTCTCATGGACCTGACCAAAGTCTGGAGGGTGTTCTGGGGGATCGCCTGCCACTTTTGCTCCAGATTCCTGAACAGGACGTCGAGATTGTGTGCAGGAAGGTGGTTGTTGCGTATACGATGGCCCAGACCATCCCAAAGATGTTCAATGGGTTCAGATCGGGTGAGCGGGTAGGCCAGTCCATCTGGTGACTTGCTGCTGCTGGAGAAAGTTCTGTACGACCTGAGCTCTCTGTGCGGCCTGGCGTTATCGTCCTGTAGTATGGCTCCTGGTCCCATGGCCTGCAAAGCTGGTACAGCGATTGGCTCCAGAATGTCATCCCTGTAGGCTACGCCAGTCAGGTAGCCTTGGACACGGTGCAGGGGTGTTCTGTGATGAAGACTGAAGCATCGCACAGCATCAGGGACCCACCACCATAGCGGTCGTGCTCCACAACAGTGGCATCAATGAAGCGCTCCCCAACACGCCTCCAGACGCGAATCCTGCCATCGTTGAAGGACAGGGTGTAGCGGGATTCATCAGAAAAGAGCACCTTGGACCACTGCTGCCTTGTCCAGGCCAGGTGTCGTTGAGCCCAAGCCAGACGAGCAGCACGGTGAGCTCTGGTCAGTGGAGGTCGCACTGCTCGACGCCTTGACCGCATGTTGACCTCACGCAGGCGGTTGCGAACCGTCTGGTCGCTGACGAGGATGTTGCTGGCTGCTCTCAGCTGCCCCCTGAGCACGTTGGCGGTGGCGGTTCTATTGCATAGTGCCGCCAGAGTGATGAAGCGATCCTGTGTCGTCTGTTGGTCGCTCTGAGGTACCGGTCTCTCAGTCTTTGAATGACGGAATGTGTTACTCTAAGTCGTCTGCCAACTTCTCGGACCGCCACGCCTTCTTGTAGCCAGGCCACAGCCATCCCTCTCTCAGCGTCACTAAGTTTGCGTCTTGGTGGCATGTTTGAACACCCCCCCAGAAGCGGCCCTTCATAAAGCCACTGGTCAGCGAGTCAGGTTGACAAGTGTTCATTAAGGGTCCGGCTTGCATGTACAATGTAGTTTTCAGACAGCCCAACACTGCTGCGCCAGCTGGGTGCACTCACATTGCGACCTTTTTCTCGTGGTTTTTGAGCTTCTTTTGTGGACCAGTGTAACACCTTTGACACAGATTCGACTGAACAATTGCCAAAACCAGTTTTCTGTGAAGCACTTGTCACACTTTGATTGAATACGTTGGCCATAAACATTTCATGTTTTATGCTACGCTGTATTATGTCAACCATATCAAAAATGAATGCGGCCCTTAAATTCTTTTGAGTAGTATATTTATGTGCATGTTTGCAGGTGAGTGTTCATTATAACATAATCCATTTTATGTATAAAAGAGCAAAAATGCCTACGGGTGATGGTTTGAAATATTTAGTGTTTTTTTTTTTTTATTTAAAGTAAAGTCTACCAGTGGATGCTCAATCACCTGTCTATTCAATGCATACTTCAGTCTTTCTAAAATGTTCCTACTTATGTCAGTTTTGGACTGAAATGGATGGATAAATATTAAGGAAGGTTATCTCATGACAAATTTAGTAGGTTTTAATTAACATTTAGTTGTTAATTGAGATTAAGGCCTGTATCATGTGTGACTGACTTGACCAATACAAGCCCTCTTTTTTTACCTCTGTATTTTATTTCATTTTATGATGGACACTTACTCTTTCTTTTATTGGACGGACCTCATTTTTCTGCTTTTCATTCTTCTTTCTATCTGCTGCTTTCCTCCCTCTTACTCTCTTCTTTTCTTTCGCCTCGACCAACTCACCACAACCCTCTGACACTGACCAAACTGAAATCATATCCCAAGCATGGTACTGACCCCAGCCTCAGGGCTTGCTTGGTTGTTTCTCTGGTGGTGGTTCGCGGTCTGGCTGTATCCTCGGAACTTCCGGGCCTACCTCCTCCTTGGCCGCGGTGCTGGGGAGAGGTGCTGAGGCGACGGCGGGAGGGGCGTTGTGTGCTTCCACTGCCGGCTGGGAACACGTCCCGACTTCCATCAAGACATTATTGGACTTGGCTGACACAAGATGAGTGTGTTAGTTGTGGGAAGTGTCTGAGTGGTGTGGTAGTGGTCCCGGCCCCTCTGTCTCCTCTGCATTTTTTTTTTTTTTTTCTCTCTTTTTTTCCTTTCCTGAAAATTCAGGCCCTGTGGTGTGAATATTTTTAGATTGTCCCTATTTCTTCTTTTTCTTTCTATGGGAAAACAGAGGTGTAATTTGGGGCATCCCGGGACAGGAGGGGGGGAGGGGAGCGGGGTTTAACATTGTTTTCTTTTATTCTTCTTCTTTTCTTTGGCCCCTATCTAGTAGTTAATCTCTCTGTATCTTGCTCTTATTTTCCCTCCTCTCTCCTGCCCTCTGTCTGTCCTCTCTCTTCTGCCAGGGTTCCCCCCCCCCCCCACTTAGTGTGTGTGCGCAGTGTAAGTGTGTTGTATCGTGCAATAAATATTGTCTTTGAGTGTACGTCCTGGGTCCTTGTGTTTTGTAGTGAGTGTGGTGTGGGTGCCTGACTCCACTCTCCCTGCGGTTCGGACCGTCGGGACCCCAGTACCTGACAAAACCCTTCAGTGCGGGGTGCAAAAACAAACATTCACGACAAAATCTTCTGGATTTTTGAAAAGAAAATGAAAAGAAAGAAAGAATCCAGCCGAGAGCTAACACTCCAAGGGAGGCACATTAGACTATACCTGTCACAGAAAAGTATCTTCTATGGGCCATTGCAAAAACATATCCTTGAAGATAGTAAGATTATTAAGCTGGGGATTGGTGCATTGCACGTTCCTTTTGTTACAAGGAATTTACACAGTGCGTGAGGGTATGTCTTCGATGTTTTTATTTATAAAGAGACAATGAAGATGGCTCCAAAACTTCCATGAAGGGAACATGACATTGTAAACTGGCTCTCTTCTCATTTAACAAGCCTAAATTTCTGAAATGCACTGTTGGCAGGTTCACTTGTTAAACAACAACCAACCGTCACGGACAAGGCGTAGCACTACAGACTTCTCCAAACTTATCTTTCACAGAAAGCGTGGGGGCGGTGAGAGGGGGAGGGGGGTTACAATCCACCAGCTATCACTCATTGGTCGCTGGTCTTCAGTTTCCTCCGAGCTGATCTCATCATTTTATGGAGCCACTCAAAGACATTGGGACATCTCCTATACAGCAGACAGGGTATTCTTTGTGGACCAGACGAATATCTTATTCTAGCTTTCTTAACCATTTTGTTTTCAGTAAGTGTTGGTGGATGTTCATAGAACTTTTCCTCTGGCGCTGCAGACTGCTGCAAGCTCTGGATTTCATGTGGTGCTTCGCTCTGAGGGTGGGAATGTGTTATCCGGACATGCTGCTCAAGAGTGTCTTTGTTCAGTATGAATGTCTCTGATTTGGTATACTCGAATATGCATGTCCTTAAAGTCCCCTGAAGAAGACATTGGAAGGTCGAACTAGTGGGAATATTTTGATGAGTCTGGTTGTATTTGCCTCCAAAGAATCGCTGTACAGCGCTGCAGCTGACACCTGGACTTTGTTAAACACAAACATAGAGACAGGGTTGATTAAAACGACCCAGAGATTAACAAGCTCATTCAGACGGTAAACTCTTTAACCTTCGACGACTTTAGGCCAAGACTAAAGCATTTGATGCCCTTCTGAGAGAGTTCTTCTTTACTGATGACTGTGCGCTGACTTCGCACTCTGCGTCTGTATATTTACATCAGTGGGTGTCCTCGTAGTGTGGGTGGGGGACGCATGCACCCCTCGCTCCCTCAAGGTCGTGACCGCATTTTCAATTTCAGGAACGGACACACGGTGCTGCCCTGAGTCGCCGTCCAAGACCTGGGCACCATGGAGGCTGGACGTCCTACTGTTAGGCAGAGGAGGTCCAGAATGGACAGCATCAACCACTGGACACGTCTCTATCAATTCACATCACCAAGCATCACTGAGGTCACAAAGCGTCCGTCAGAGAGAATCTAAACATAACTGGATATCATGGGAAGGTCAGGGTGACATTTGGGGACAAGAATTATCGATCGGTTTAAAGAAGCAGTCATGAAAGGCATTACCGACAGGTTTTGTTGCTGTTGTTTCTTTGTTTTGTTTTTTGTTTTGCTTTGTCTTCAACTATGAAGCTCAAACAGTGGACATTACTGGCATCATATTGAGACAGAAGGGACACATTAAAAAAAAACACCTTCATGTTGGCAGATGGTGCCTTACAGACCTGTATCACTTCAAGGGGA
>JADBJO010029641.1:0-18804 GCA_016801955.1 Conus betulinus
GAACAGATCTTTGCATGATAAGCCCCACCTGCCCCCCCTCATTTTAAAGGGACACCGGAATAAGCCAGGCTCTTATTGAAAAGTATCTCGTCTCGAATACGGAGCAATATACAAGATCCAGCTCGTACAACCACGGACGTAATGTACGCATCCCAAGGGCAGCAGAAGTCGTTGTAGTATTTGACGTGGGCCCTCGTGCAACTTCTTGTTTGTTCCATTTATCAAATATCAACTAGTAAACCATGGAAAGTAGGCCAAGACCGGTATATAGTATTCTCACCCAAAAAATATGAGAGCATTTTCCTATGCGAACTTTATGCAAGAAACAATAAATAATGTCAATGAATGAATAACATATACAAGAACCTTCCCTGACAATGTGGTCGACGACGATTTCCCGATGGTGACAAATAAAACCCCAGATGATCCCTCCCAGGCAGAAGTGGACGCAAGATCAGCAAGAAAAAGAACATTGCACGAGGAAATCCCAGCACTTCAACAAACCTACAAGAAACAACTGGCAAAGCGGCCAAAAAAATCTTACGGGACGCAACAGCGAGTCTCACAACCAGAGTATGACCCAAAAGCCAGCACATCATCATGGATAAATACTTGAATACGGACGACGTCGAACACGGACCACCCACAGGGACCATCAGAAACACAAACAATCGTTATAAAATTCGTTGAAACGAACCAAATTAAATCACAGACATTACAAACAAAAAAAAAATTTCGAGAACTCATGGCTTCATAGAAATGACAGTGACTTTGGATGTAATGCCACACCGCTCACCCCCCACGAGAAGAGCTCAATCACTGGCTTAAAAAGCAAAGACTTTTCGTTGGACAGTTCAATTTTTTGCATGCATTAGAAACCAGAAAGGTATTCCAGTTAATAATCATGGGTGGTCTGACGGCACGTACCCCCCCTCCCCCCCAAGAATGATATTACCTACCGTATATCGACAACATGTTGTGACTTCATACACAGAACTCTTGCATAATGAACCTTTCTCTGCTTGCATCGATCAAGCATAACTTAGGTGATTAACCTTAGTCGAACGATAATGTACTAAACTAACTTTTGGGCCCCCTAGCAACAAAGGGATTAAGATCCGTTATTACAAACGATCGCCCCGGCCAGGCCACGCCCAAACAAAGAAAAAATTGGAACCTCCTTAAATATGCAAAATGTCAAAGTCGCTACGTTTACATTCCCCCGGGGACGCATCACCTCCTAACCCACCACACCTCCGAAACGTAGCTTCAACCGATCAACTTCTCCCATTCATTTACTGCAAATGCAACAGGATTTTCTACTTCTGCTGTTTCATCTAGGCATGACGCGGTTGTAGATTTACACTTAGACTCGTTTCGCACCTCGTCTCCTGATGTTCCAGTCACGGATACAGAGATCTCTTCCTATAGGATCCAAGCCACGCAAGATTGCCGGCTGGGTACTCCCGAGTCTATGTCGGACCAGTAGGCGGAGATGGATCCTCCAGAGCGATGTTTCTTTGACCAAGAACCCAGCTGTGGCGCCCACTATCGAGTAAACACGAAGCTCGCGTCCAGTATCAGATGGTCGTGCTCACCTTTTGCGAGCTCCGGCTTTGTTCGAAAGCAAATCTGGAGAATCCAGCAACCAGGGTTTCTTCTTTCTCTGATACAAATGATTGTGGTTCGTTTTATCTCCAAGTTTTCGATCATTGCAGACACTCCAAGGACCAGCCTGAGTGAAGGAAGTTCTTGAATATTCCTATTATTTGTTGCTTCAAAATCACCATGTCTCCTCAGCCAGTATGTAACTATGATTCCATGCTTTCCTTCAGACATATCACTCTTGGATTGGTGTGATGATGAAACGAAGAGTAGTCATTCGTGAGTCCTTGTACTGCGACAAACACAAATGTGGTTTTCTTTACATGGGTCAATCAACGGACAAAGGGGAGTGGTTATGCGTCCAGTTTAAGAGGGTCATGACAGCTTCGGTGTCGTGCCCATATTTTGGCTGCACACGCGTTGCTGAAGACCAATTATCTTGTCACGAAAGGCAAATTTTACAGACCTTAACATCTATGATAAATAGTTGCTTGCGCTAAGCAGTTCATTTGTGGTGTCTTTTCAATATTCTACCGTGGACTACTACACAACTTGGTATCCTCGAAAGTACCGTCGATGGATACAGGTTCACAGATATGAAAGACTTCATGCTCCAGTGTTGCCGTCGCCGTGTCAGGCAGACATTTCTGAATGCTTGCGACATCGCAATTCAATTATCCAGGATGTACTCACACACTGCTTTTTTTTTTTTTGTTTCGAGAACCCTATTGCTTTCCACGTAATTTATTACTAACCCTCTTTAGTCTCCTTCCAGTACCACCAAACATTTGATGTCCTATATCAAATTAAAACGTCTGAGCTTTTGGCATTTGGTGGGCAATGGCACGAAGTTCCGTGACATTCGCACATCGACGGAGCTGTAGCCACGGGTGTGGATCTAGGGAAATTGGACAACGACCCGTCGATAGCCACCAGGAAAACCATCGCCCGCCCAGGGCGGTAGTATCGACGAAGGTCGTATTGACCATACGTTCTCGTCTGAGAAACTGTACCGTCGAACTTCACCTTCCTGACATTTGTTTTTGGCCGCCGCAGCATCCAATTGCTAGTGACACGATTAGTTACGTCTAACGAACAAACAGAAGCACGAACTACCCCCTTCCTTCGACATTCAACAATTTTCAAAACCTCAAAATGACCTATTCCAGACCAACACACACTAGATTCTATTTTATAGAATCCATAGGGCCACATACCGTATTGCGCTCTTGGACTCGACGTTTATATAAAAGTCGTCGGGCAATCATTTTAAGAACAACACACAAATATTAAGTATTGCGATTAAGCGATTAAAGATATAAAGACATAATCCGAGAGCATTTACATCTTGAAACCGTTATGACGTCTCAAAACAAAATTACGTACATGACACTTCTGACACTTAATGAACGTATCAGCGACACTATACAAAAAAAATGACGACACACGCATCGCCGCTCGTTCCATGCTCAAGGTAACTACTTCACGCGCTGCGGATCGTCCATTTGCATCAAAACTTTTCAGAGAGAAAGGACGTATCTCAGATACTCTCACTACACCTTCCAAGATGCCAAGGGAAACGACCCGCGATCCAAAGGCGAAACATTGGGTTTTTCACCCTCCACGATTATACAAGGACCATTGAAGAACACTGAAAGATTTTGCTAAGAGAACACGACTTGTACAAAGGGATGTTGTATAGGTTCCACGAGTCAATAATCGATTGATGTTGTTTTCCATCCCCATCGACAAATCTTAAGGAGCGCAAAACAAACTTTAACTCAAGGTTACTCTCCAGGCGAACGGCCGACGCCGATTCACCACAAACTAAAAAAAAAGCCTCCAGCTACCCACCACAAATTCATTCTCGAGGTTGCCAAAATGGAGCACGTAGAGGCAGAAATAAAAGCTACTGCAAAACGAAAAAAGACACTGCACAAAGACTATTTGGACATAGGAGATTTTCAACAAAACAACCACCAAGGGTCACGTGGCACGACATCAAAAAAATGAGACAGCCACACTTAAAACAAAGACGGCAGCAAACCAGGAGAGGGAAATGCCGCATGAATCACGGCATTGATTACCTCTAAGTGAAAAAGATGGAAAACTATAAGCGATGCAATCAAAGATTGCAGAAGAATGACAAATCAACTACAAGAAACAAATGCTCAGAAATTGACGTGATTAGCGAAGACTCAAACATGGCAAAAGAAGCCTCTCGGACGCCTCATCAGACAAAAGGACAGAAAGAGACTTTCAAAATACTTGAGAGCATGAAGAAGGGCAAGCACCCGGAAAAACAGGGCTACAGCAAAGTACCATGTGGTGCTTCGAGTACGGAGCAATTTATACCAACTCCAGCTCGTACAACGAAGTACTTGTCCGATATAGCCACAGAGCTCAATTCGGAGTCTCCTGATAGTGATGCCGTACAACACCAGATCAGCCCAGGCATATAAACAATAAAATCTATGACCCCCACGATTTTTTTTTGACCGCAAGGAAAAAGGGAATCTTCAGGACAAAAAAATATGAGAGCACCATTTTTATTTGTGTGAATCGGAGTCTGCCGTTCGCCTGGAAGTAACCTTGAAGGTGACGAGTTGTTCCTTGCGCTCCTAATTCGTGTCCATATATCATGTATTGGACTCGTGTGCTGTTAGCAAAATCTTTCAGTGTTTCTTCATGGTCATCTGTATAATCGTGGAGGGTGAAAACCCAATGTTTCGCCTTTGGATCGCGGGTCGTTTCCGCCATCTTGGAAGGTGTAGTGAGAGTATCTGAGATACGTCCTTTCTCTCTGAAAGTTTTGATGCAAATGACGACCGCAGCGCGCTGAAGTGTTACCGCGCATGCGTGTGTCGTCATTTTTTTTTGTATATGTCATGATACGTCATTAAGTGTCAGAAGTGTCATGTACGTAATTTTGTTTTGACGTCATAACGGTTTCAAGATAAATGCTCTCGATTATTCTTTATATCTTTAATCGCAATACTTAATATTTGTGTGTTGTTCTAAAATAGATTGGCCCGACGACTTTTTTTAACGTCAGTCCAGGCCAAGACTATGGGCCGGATTCTATAAATAGTATATGTTTGTTGGTCTGAGGTCATTTGAGTTGAAAATTTTGAAGGTGAAGGATGGTATTTCGTCGTTTTCGTAGACGAACAAATCGTACTAGAAATGGGATGCTGCGCGGGCAAAAAACAAATGTCAGGAAAAGGGATTCGACGGACAGTTCGACGAGTTGGTCGCCGTCGAAACTACCGCCCTGGCGGGGCGTATGGTTGCCTGGTGGCTTCGACGTCGTGCCAATGTCCCTAGGATCAACACCTGGCTACGGCTCCGTCGATGGAGGCGAAAACGTCGTGCCATTGCCCACAAACGCCAAGCTCGACGTTTGAATTTGTATAGGAATCAATGTTTTGTACGGAAGGAGAATAAAGATTTAGTATTTACTTGGAAAGTAGATTCTTCAGGCAGTGTGAGTAATCCTGGATTTGAATTGCTATGTCCAAGCAATCAGAAATGTCTGCCTGACAACGACGCAACAGTGGACATGAAGTCTTCAATCTGGAACCTGTATCCTCGACATTACTTTCGAGGATACAAAGTGGTGTATTATCCACGTAGAATATTGAAAAGAACACAAATGAATGCTGGCAAGCAAATTTTTATCAGAGATGTTAGGTCTGTAAAATTGGCCTTCGTAAAAGATAATTGGATTCAGCAAACGAGTGGCAGACAAAATATGGGCAAGAAACCGAAGCTTCATGACCCTCTGGACGCATCCATCCCTTTTCGGTGGATGACTGTAAAGAAACCATTTGTGTTGTCTCAGTACAAAATCACGAAGAATACTCTTCGTTTCACCAATCCAAGAGTGGATGCTGAAGGAAAAGCCATGGTCAGGTTATACTGGCTGGGAGAATGGTGATTTTGAAGCAACAAATAATAGGAATATTCAAGAATTCCTTCACTCAGCTGGTCTTGGAGTTCTGCATGATGGAAAACTTGGAGATAAAGAACACAATCATTTGTATCAGAGAAACCCTGGTTGCTGGATTCTTCCAGATTTGCTTTCGAAACAAGCCTGGCTCGCAAAAGGTGAGCACGACCATCTGATACTGGACGGCGAGCTTCGTGTTTACTCGTGGTGGCGCCACACTGGGGTTCTTGTCAAAGAACATCGCTCTGGAGGATCCATCTCCGCCTACTGGTCGACATACTCGGAGTACCAAGACCGGCATCTTGCGTGGCTTGGATCCTATAGAAATCTCTGGATCCGTGTCTGGAACATCAGGAGAAGGTGCTACGAGTCTAAGTGTAAATCTACAACAGGTCATGCCTGATGAAACAGCAGAAGAAAATCCTGTTGCATTTGCAGTAAATGAATGGGAGCAGTTGATCGGTTGAGCTACGTTTTCGAGAGGTGGTGGGGTTAGGAGGTGATGCGGTCGCCGAGGGGAAGAAACGTTAGCGAACTTTGACATTTTGCATATTAATGAGGTCCAAGGTTTTTTGGCCTGGCCCGATGTTTGTAAACTCTTTGGGCCAAGTTATTTATAATTATGTTGCTATGGTTACCTAGTTAGGTGTTAATTTTATGAAAGTTTGTGTGATTAAAACATGTGTCTATTACGTAGTAATATCATTCTTACGTCGTCAGACCACACATGATTTTAACTGGAAACTTTCTTTTATTGGCATGCAAATAAAAATTTGAACTGGAAACGAAAGTCTTTGCTTTTTAAGCAGTGATTGGCTCTTCTCTGGTGAGCGTTGGCATGTCATCAAAGTCACTGTCATTTTCTATGAAGGCCATGAGTTCATCGAAATTTTGTTGTATGTCATGTGGTAATTGTTCAGTTTCAACGAATTGTAGAACGGATTGTTGTGTGTCTGATGTCCCGGTGTGGCGTGTTCGACGTCGTCGTATTCAGAGTATTTATCCATGATGGATGTGCTGGCTTTGGTCATCTCTGTGTGATGAGTCGCTGTTGCGTCCGTGGTTTTTTGCCGCTTTGCCAGTTGTTCTTGTAGGGTTTGTTGAAGTGCTGGATTTCTCTCGTGCAATGTTCTTTTTCTTGCTGATCTTGCGTCCACTTCTGCCTGGAGATCATCTGGGGTTGTTATTTCCCATCGGTCGTCTGACAACTTGTCAAGTCTGGGTAGTTGTTGTTCATCATGACGATTATTTTTGGTTCTTCGAAGGTTCGCATTGTGCTCTCATATTTTTTTGAGAATACTATTCCGTTCTTCATACTTTCCATGGTTTTATAGTTGATATTGTGGCGGTTGCACGGCACAAGTCAAAGACTACGAATTGCTGCTGGCCATATGCGTACATTACGTCGTTGTACGAGCTGGAGTTGGTATAAAATGCTCCGTACTTGAAGACGAGATACTTGCTGAGCCATGTCTTTCGGTGTTGCCCTTTTCATCTATAATGAAAAGTATCTTTCTGTCGTTTTGGTTGATGAGGCGTCCGAGAGCTTTCTTTTGCCATGGTTTGAGTCTTCCGTCGTCAAATTTCTGAAGCATTTTTTTCTTGATTTTTGTCATTCTGCAAATCTTTGATTGCATCTCTTAGTAGTTTTTTCCTTGAGAGGTAATCAATGCCGTGATCATCGATCATTTCCTCTTCCTTTGCTCCGTCTTTTAGTTGCTGTATCATTTTTTTGATGTCGGTGCGTTGACCCTGGTGGTTGTTGTGTGAAATCTCCTATTTCCACATAGTCTGCAGTGTCTTCTTTCGTGCAGTAGCTTTTATTCTGCTCGGCGTTTCCTTTGGCAACCTCGAGATGAATTGTGGGTAGCTGGAGGATTTTTTTTTTTATTTGTGTGAATCGGAGTCTGCCGTTCGCCTGGAAGTAACCTTGAAGGTGACGAGTTGTTCCTTGCGCTCCTAATTCGTGTCCATATATCATGTATTGGACTCGTGTGCTGTTAGCAAAATTTTTCAGTGTTTCTTGATGGTCATCTGTGTATAATCGTGGAGGGTGAAAACCCAATGTTTCGCCTTTGGATCGCGGGTCGTTTCCGCCATCTTGGAAGGTGTAGTGAGAGTATCTGAGATACGTCCTTTCTCTCTGAAAGTTTTGATGCAAATGACGACCGCAGCGCGCTGAAGTGTTACCGCGCATGCGTGTGTCGTCATTTTTTTTGTATATGTCATGATACGTCATTAAGTGTCAGAAGTGTCATGTACGTAATTTTGTTTTGACGTCATAACGGTTTCAAGATAAATGCTCTCGATTATTCTTTATATCTTTAATCGCAATACTTAATATTTGTGTGTGTTCTAAAAATAGATTGGCCCGACGACTTTTTTAACGTCAGTCCAGGCCAAGACTATGGCCGGATTCTATAAATAGTATATGTTTGTTGGTCTGAGGTCATTTGAGTTGAAAATTTTTGAAGGTGAGGATGGTATTTCGTCGTTTTCGTAGACGAACAAATCGTACTAGAAATGGGATGCTGCGCGGCAAAAAACAAATGTCAGGAAAAGGGATTCGACGGACAGTTCGACGAGTTGGTCGCCGTCGAAACTACCGCCCTGGCGGGCGTATGGTTGCCTGGTGGCTTCGACGTCGTGCCAATGTCCCTAGGATCAACACCTGGCTACGGCTCCGTCGATGGAGGCGAAAACGTCGTGCCATTGCCCACAAACGCCAAGCTCGACGTTTGAATTTGTATAGGAATCAATGTTTTGTACGGAAGGAGAATAAAGATTTAGTATTTACTTGGAAAGTAGATTCTTCAGGCAGTGTGAGTAATCCTGGATTTGAATTGCTATGTCCAAGCAATCAGAAATGTCTGCCTGACAACGACGCAACAGTGGACATGAAGTCTTCAATCTGGAACCTGTATCCTCGACATTACTTTCGAGGATACAAAGTGGTGTATTATCCACGTAGAATATTGAAAAGAACACAAATGAATGCTGGCAAGCAAATTTTTATCAGAGATGTTAGGTCTGTAAAATTGGCCTTCGTAAAAGATAATTGGATTCAGCAAACGAGTAGCAGACAAAATATGGGCAAGAAACCGAAGCTTCATGACCCTCTGGACGCATCCATCCCTTTTCGGTGGATGACTGTAAAGAAACCATTTGTGTTGTCTCAGTACAAAATCACGAAGAATACTCTTCGTTTCACCAATCCAAGAGTGGATGCTGAAGGAAAGCCATGGTCAGGTTTACTACTGCTGGGAGAATGGTGATTTTGAAGCAACAAATAATAGGAATATTCAAGAATTCCTTCACTCAGCTGGTCTTGGAGTTCTGCATGATGGAAAACTTGGAGATAAAGAACACAATCATTTGTATCAGAGAAACCCTGGTTGCTGGATTCTTCCAGATTTGCTTTCGAACAAAGCCTGGCTCGCAAAAGGTGAGCACGACCATCTGATACTGGACGGCGAGCTTCGTGTTTACTCGTGGTGGCGCCACACTGGGTTCTTGTCAAAGAACATCGCTCTGGAGGATCCATCTCCGCCTACTGGTCGACATACTCGGAGTACCAAGACCGGCATCTTGCGTGGCTTGGATCCTATAGAAATCTCTGGATATTTGTCTGGAACATCAGGAGAAGGTTCTATGGAATCTAAGTGTAAATCTACAACAGGTCATGCCTGATGAAAACAGCAGAAGAAAATTCGTGTTGCATTTGCAGTAAATGAATGGGAGCAGTTGATCGGTTGAGCTACGTTTCGGAGGTGTGGTGGGTTAGGAGGTGATGCGGTCGCCGAGGGGAAGAAACGTTAGCGAACTTTGACATTTTGCATATTAATGAGGTCCAAGGTTTTTTGGCCTGGCCCGATGTTTGTAAACTCTTTGGGCCAAGTTATATGTCATGATACGTCATTAAGTGTCAGAAGTGTCATGTACGTAATTTGTTTTGACGTCGTAACGACCACACATAATTTAACTGGATTCTTTATCTTTTAATCGCAATACTTAATAAAAATTTGAACTGGAAACGAAAGTCTTGGCCCGACGCAGTGATTGTCAGTCCAGGCCAAGACGTTGGCATGTCATCAAAGTCACTGTCATGTTCTATGAAGGCCATGAGTTGAAAATTTTTGTTGTATGGATGTGGTAATTGTTCAGTTTCAACGAACAAATTGTAGAAACGGATTGTTGCGCGGTGTCTGATGGTCCGGTGTGGCATGTTCGACGTCGTCGTATTCAGAGTATTTATCCATGATGGATGTGCTGGCTATGGGTCATCTCTGTGTGATGAGTCGCGTCGTGTTTTGTCCCTAGGCTTTGCACCTGGCTACGGCTTGTTCGAGTGGAGGCGAAAAACGTCGTGCCATTGCCCACTTCTGCCTGCTCGACGTTTGAATTTGTATAGCGATCTGAATCAATGTTTTGTACTGAAGGAGAATCTGGATTTAGTATTTCCCCATCGGTCGTCTGACAACTTGTCAAGTGTGAGTAATCCTGGATTTGTTCATCATGACGATTATTTTTGGTTCTTCGAAGGTTCGCGGGTCGTTTCCGCTTCATCTTGGAAGGTGTAGTGAGAGTATCTGAGATACGTCCTTTCTCTCTGAAAGTTTTGATGCAAATGACGACCGCAGCGCGCTGAAGTGTTACCGCGCATGCGTGTGTCGTCATTTTTTTTGTATATGTCATGATACGTCATTAAGTGTCAGAAGTGTCATGTACGTAATTTTGTTTTGACGTCAAAACGGTTTCAAGATAAATGCTCTCGATTATTCTTTATATCTTTAATCGCAATACTTAATATTTGTGTGTTCTAAGAATAGATTGGCCCGACGACTTTTTTAACGTCAGTCCAGCCAAGCCAAGACTATGGGCTGATTCTATAAATAGTATAGGTTTGTTGGTCTGAGGTCATTTGAGTTGAAAATTTTGAAGGTGAAGGATGGTATTTCGTCGTTTTCGTAGACGAACAAATCGTACTAGAAATGGGATGCTGCGCGGCAAAAACAAATGTCAGGAAAAGGGATTCGACGGACAGTTCGACGGATTCTTCCAGATTTGCTTTCGAACAAAGCCTGGCTCGCAAAAGGTGAGCACGACCATCTGATACTGGACGGCGAGCTTCGTGTTTACTCGTGGTGGCGCCACACTGGGTTCTTGTCAAAGAACATCGCTCTGGAGGATCCATCTCCGCCTACTGGTCGACATACTCGGAGTACCAAGACCGGCATCTTGCGTGGCTTGGATCCTATAGAAATCTCTGGATCCGTGTCTGGAACATCAGGAGAAGGTGCTACGAGTCTAAGTGTAAATCTACAACAGGTCATGCCTGATGAAACAGCAGAAGAAAATCCTGTTGCATTTGCAGTAAATGAATGGGAGCAGTTGATCGGTTGAGCTACGTTTCGGAGGTGTGGTGGGTTAGGAGGTGATGCGGTCGCCGAGGGGAAGAAACGTTAGCGAACTTTGACATTTTGCATATTAATGAGGTCCAAGGGTTTTTGGCCTGGCCCGATGTTTGTAAACTCTTTGGGCCAAGTTATTTATAATTATGTTGCTATGGTTACCTAGTTAGGTGTTAATTTTATGAAAGTTTGTGTGATTAAAACATGTGTCTATTACGTAGTAATATCATTCTTACGTCGTCAGACCACACATGATTTTAACTGGAAACTTTCTTTTATTGGCATGCAAATAAAAATTGAACTGGAAACGAAAGTCTTTGCTTTTTAAGCAGTGATTGGCTCTTCTCTGGTGAGCGTTGGCATGTCATCAAAGTCACTGTCATTTTCTATGAAGGCCATGAGTTCATCGAAATTTTGTTGTATGTCATGTGGTAATTGTTCAGTTTCAACGAATTGTAGAACGGATTGTTGTGTGTCTGATGGTCCCGGTGTGGCGTGTTCGACGTCGTCGTATTCAGAGTATTTATCCATGATGGATGTGCTGGCTTTGGTCATCTCTGTGTGATGAGTCGCTGTTGCGTCCGTGGTTTTTTGCCGCTTTGCCAGTTGTTCTTGTAGGGTTTGTTGAAGTGCTGGATTTCTCTCGTGCAATGTTCTTTTTCTTGCTGATCTTGCGTCCACTTCTGCCTGGAGATCATCTGGGGTTGTTATTTCCCATCGGTCGTCTGACAAACTTGTCAAGTTCTGGGTAGTTGTTCATCATGACGATTATTTTTGGTTTCTTCGAAGGTTCGCATTGTGCTCTCATATTTTTTTGAGAATACTATTCCGTTCTTCATACTTTCCATGGTTTTATAGTTGATATTGTGGCCGGTTGCACGGCACAAGTCAAAGACTACGAATTGCTGCTGGCCATATGCGTACATTACGTCGTTGTACGAGCTGGAGTTGGTATAAAATGCTCCGTACTTGAAGACGAGATACTTGCTGAGCCATGTCTTTCTGGTGTGTTGCCCTTTTCATCTATAATGAAAAGTATCTTTCTGTCGTTTTGGTTGATGAGGCGTCCGAGAGCTTTCTTTTGCCATGGTTTGAGTCTTCCGTCGTCAAATTTCTGAAGCATTTTTTCTGATTTTTGTCATTCTGCAAATCTTTGATTGCATCTCTTAGTAGTTTTTTCCTTGAGAGGTAATCAATGCCGTGATCATCGATCATTTCCTCTTCCTTTGCTCCGTCTTTTAGTTGCTGTATCATTTTTTTTGATGTCGGTGCGTTGACCCTTGGTGGTTGTTGTTGTGAAATCTCCTATTTCCACATAGTCTGCAGTGTCTTCTTTCGTGCAGTAGCTTTTATTCTGCTCGGCGTTCCTTTGGCAACCTCGAGATGAATTGTGGGTAGCTGGAGGATTTTTTTTATTTGTGTGAATCGGAGTCTGCCGTTCGCCTGGAAGTAACCTTGAAGGTGACGAGTTGTTCCTTGCGCTCCTAATTCGTGTCCATATATCATGTATTGGACTCGTGTGCTGTTAGCAAAATTTTTCAGTGTTTCTTGATGGTCATCTGTATAATCGTGGAGGGTGAAAACCCAATGTTTCGCCTTTGGATCGCGGGTCGTTTCCGCCATCTTGGAAGGTGTAGTGAGAGTATCTGAGATACGTCCTTTCTCTCTGAAAGTTTTGATGCAAATGACGACCGCAGCGCGCTGAAGTGTTACCGCGCATGCGTGTGTCGTCATTTTTTTTGTATATGTCATGATACGTCATTAAGTGTCAGAAGTGTCATGTACGTAATTTTGTTTTGACGTCATAACGGTTTCAAGATAAATGCTCTCGATTATTCTTTATATCTTTAATCGCAATACTTAATATTTGTGTGTTGTTCTAAAAATAGATTGGCCCGACGACTTTTTTAACGTCAGTCCAGGCCAAGACTATGGGCCGGATTCTATAAATAGTATATGTTTGTTGGTCTGAGGTCATTTGAGTTGAAAATTTGAAGGTGAAGGATGGTATTTCGTCGTTTTCGTAGACGAACAAATCGTACTAGAAATGGGATGCTGCGCGGCAAAAAACAAATGTCAGGAAAAGGGATTCGACGGACAGTTCGACGAGTTGGTCGCTGTCGAAACTACCGCCCTGGCGGGCGTATGGTTGCCTGGTGGCTTCGACGTCGTGCCAATGTCCCTAGGATCAACACCTGGCTACGGCTCCGTCGATGGAGGCGAAAACGTCGTGCCATTGCCCACAAACGCCAAGCTCGACGTTTGAATTTGTATAGGAATCAATGTTTTGTACGGAAGGAGAATAAAGATTTAGTATTTACTTGGAAAGTAGATTCTTCAGGCAGTGTGAGTAATCCTGGATTTGAATTGCTATGTCCAAGCAATCAGAAATGTCTGCCTGACAACGACGCAACAGTGGACATGAAGTCTTCAATCTGGAACCTGTATCCTCGACATTACTTTCGAGGATACAAAGTGGTGTATTATCCACGTAGAATATTGAAAAGAACACAAATGAATGCTGGCAAGCAAATTTTTATCAGAGATGTTAGGTCTGTAAAATTGGCCTTCGTAAAAGATAATTGGATTCAGCAAACGAGTAGCAGACAAAATATGGGCAAGAAACCGAAGCTTCATGACCCTCTGGACGCATCCATCCCTTTTCGGTGGATGACTGTAAAGAAACCATTTGTGTTGTCTCAGTACAAAATCACGAAGAATACTCTTCGTTTCACCAATCCAAGAGTGGATGCTGAAGGAAAGCCATGGTCAGGTTATACTGGCTGGGAGAATGGTGATTTTGAAGCAACAAATAATAGGAATATTCAAGAATTCCTTCACTCAGCTGGTCTTGGAGTTCTGCATGATGGAAAACTTGGAGATAAAGAAACACAATCATTTGTATCAGAGAAACCCTGGTTGCTGGATTGTTCCAGATTTGCTTTCGAACAAAGCCTGGCTCGCAAAAGGTGAGCACGACCATCTGATACTGGACGGCGAGCTTCGTGTTTTACTCGTGGTGGCGCCACACTGGGTTCTTGTCAAAGAACATCGCTCTGGAGGATCCATCTCCGCCTACTGGTCGACATACTCGGAGTACCAAGACCGGCATCTTGCGTGGCTTGGATCCTATAGAAATCTCTGGATCCGTGTCTGGAACATCAGGAGAAGGTGCTATGAGTCTAAGTGTAAATCTACAACAGGTCATGCCTGATGAAACAGCAGAAGAAAATCCTGTTGCATTTGCAGTAAATGAATGGGAGCAGTTGATCGGTTGAGCTACGTTTCGGAGGTGTGGTGGGTTAGGAGGTGATGCGGTCGCCGAGGGGAAGAAACGTTAGCGAACTTGACATTTTGCATATTAATGAGGTCCAAGGTTTTTTGGCCTGGCCCGATGTTTGTAAACTCTTTGGGCCAAGTTATTTATAATTATGTTGCTATGGTTACCTAGTTAGGTGTTAATTTTATGAAAGTTTGTGTGATTAAAACATGTGTCTATTACGTAGTAATATCATTCTTACGTCGTCAGACCACACATGATTTTAACTGGAAACTTTCTTTATTGGCATGCAAATAAAAATTTGAACTGGAAACGAAAGTCTTTGCTTTTTAAGCAGTGATTGGCTCTTCTCTGGTGAGCGTTGGCATGTCATCAAAGTCACTGTCATTTTCTATGAAGGCCATGAGTTCATCGAAATTTTGTTGTATGTCATGTGGTAATTGTTCAGTTTCAACGAATTGTAGAACGGATTGTTGTGTGTCTGATGGTCCCCGGTGTGGCGTGTTCGACGTCGTCGTATTCAGAGTATTTATCCATGATGGATGTGCTGGCTTTGGTCATCTTTGTGTGATGAGTCGCTGTTGCGTCCATGGTTTTTTGCCGCTTTGCCAGTTGTTCTTGTAGGGTTTGTTGAAGTGCTGGATTTCTCTCGTGCAATGTTCTTTTCTTGCTGATCTTGCGTCCACTTCTGCCTGGAGATCATCTGGGGTTGTTATTCCCATCGGTCGTCTGACAACTTGTCAAGTTCTGGGTAGTTGTTCATCATGACGATTATTTTTGGTTCTTCGAAGGTTCGCATTGTGCTCTCATATTTTTTTGAGAATACTATTCCGTTCTTCATACTTTCCATGGTTTTATAGTTGATATTGTGGCCGGTTGCACGGCACAAGTCAAAGACTACGAATTGCTGCTGGCCATATGCATACATTACGTCGTTGTACGAGCTGGAGTTGGTATAAAATGCTCCGTACTTGAAGACGAGATACTTGCTGAGCCATGTCTTTCCGGTGTTGCCCTTTTCATCTATAATGAAAAGTATCTTTCTGTCGTTTTGGTTGATGAGGCGTCCGAGAGCTTTCTTTTGCCATGGTTTGAGTCTTCCGTCGTCAAATTTCTGAAGCATTTTTTTCTTGATTTTTGTCATTCTGCAAATCTTTGATTGCATCTCTTAGTAGTTTTTTCCTTGAGAGGTAATCAATGCCGTGATCATCGATCATTTCCTCTTCCTTTGCTCCGTCTTTTAGTTGCTGTATCATTTTTTTGATGTCGGTGCGTTGACCCTTGGTGGTTGTTGTTGTGAAATCTCCTATTTCCCAACATAGTCTGCAGTGTCTTCTTTCGTGCAGTAGCTTTATATTGCTCGGCGTTTCCTTTGGCAACCTCGAGATGAATTGTGGGTAGCTGGAGGATTTTTTTTTATTTGTGTGAATCGGAGTCTGCCGTTCGCCTGGAAGTAACCTTGAAGGTGACGAGTTGTTCCTTGCGCTCCTAATTCGTGTCCATATATCATGTATTGGACTCGTGTGCTGTTAGCAAAATCTTTCAGTGTTTCTTCATGGTCATCTGTATAATCGTGGAGGGTGAAAACCCAATGTTTCGCCTTTGGATCGCGGGGTCGTTTCCGCCATCTTGGAAGGTGTAGTGAGAGTATCTGAGATACGTCCTTTCTCTCTGAAAAGTTTGATGCAAATGACGACCGCAGCGCGCTGAAGTGTTACCGCGCATGCGTGTGTCGTCATTTTTTTTTGTATATGTCATGATACGTCATTAAGTGTCAGAAGTGTCATGTACGTAATTTTGTTTTGACGTCATAACGGTTTCAAGATAAATGCTCTCGATTATTCTTTATATCTTTAATCGCAATACTTAATATTTGTGTGTGTTCTAAAAATAGATTGGCCCGACGACTTTTTTAACGTCAGTCCAGGCCAAGACTATGGGCCGGATTCTATAAATAGTATATGTTTGTTGGTCTGAGGTCATTTGAGTTGAAAATTTTGAAGGTGAAGGATGGTTATTTCGTCGTTTTCGTAGACGAACAAATCGTACTAGAAATGGGATGCTGCGCGGCAAAAAAAACAAATGTCAGGAAAAGGGATTCGACGGACAGTTCGACGAGTTGGTCGCCGTCGAAACTACCGCCCTGGCGGGCGTATGGTTGCCTGGTGGCTTCGACGTCGTGCCAATGTCCCTAGGATCAACACCTGGCTACGGCTCCGTCGATGGAGGCGAAAACGTCGTGCCATTGCCCACAAACGCCAAGCTCGACGTTTGAATTTGTATAGGAATCAATGTTTTGTACGGAAGGAGAATAAAGATTTAGTATTTACTTGGAAAGTAGATTCTTCAGGCAGTGTGAGTAATCCTGGATTGAATTGCTATGTCCAAGCAATCAGAAATGTCTGCCTGACAACGACGCAACAGTGGACATGAAGTCTTCAATCTGGAACCTGTATCCTCGACATTACTTTCGAGGATACAAAGTGGTGTATTATCCACGTAGAATATTGAAAAGAACACAAATGAATGCTGGCAAGCAAATTTTTATCAGAGATGTTAGGTCTGTAAATTGGCCTTCGTTAAAAGATAATTGGATTCAGCAAACGAGGAGCAGACAAAATATGGGCAAGAAACCGAAGCTTCATGACCCTCTGGGACGCATCCATCCCTTTTCGGTGGATGACTGTAAAAAACCATTTGTGTTGTCTCAGTACAAAAATCACGAAGAATACTCTTCGTTTTCACACCAATCCAAGAGTGGATGCTGAAGGAAAGCCATGGTTCAGGTTATACTGGCTGGGAGAATGGTGAGTTTTTGAATGCAACAAATAATAGGAATATTCAAGAATTCCTTCACTCAGCTGGTCTTGGAGATTCTGCATGATGGAAAACTTGGAGATAAAGAACACAATCATTTGTATCAGAGAAACCCTGGTTGCTGGATCTTCCAGATTTGCTTTCGAACAAAGCCTGGCTCGCAAAAGGTGAGCACGACCATCTGATACTGGACGGCGAGCTTCGTGTTTACTCGTGGTGGCGCCACACTGGGTTCTTGTCAAAGAACATCGCTCTGGAGGATCCATCTCCGCCTACTGGTCGACATACTCGGAGTACCAAGACCGGCATCTTGCGTGGCTTGGATCCTAAGAAATCTCTGGATCCGTGTCTGGAACATCAGGAGAAGGTGCTACGAGTCTAAGTGTAAATCTACAACAGGTCATGCCTGATGAAACAGCAGAAGCAGAAAATCCTGTTTGCATTTGCAGTAAATGAATGGGAGCAGTTGATCGGTGAGCTACGTTTCGGAGGTGTGGTGGGTTAGGAGGTGATGCGGTCGCCGAGGGGAAGAAACGTTAGCGAACTTGACATTTTGCATATTAATGAGGTCCAAGTTTTTTGGCCTGGCCCGATGTTTGTAAACTCTTTGGGCCAAGTTATTTATAATTATGTTGCTATGGTTACCTAGTTAGGTGTTAATTTTATGAAAGTTTGTGTGATTAAAACATGTGTCTATTACGTAGTAATATCATTCTTACGTCGTCAACCACACATGATTTTAACTGGAAACTTTCTTTTATTGGCATGCAAATAAAAAATTTGAACTGGAAACGAAAGTCTTTGCTTTTTAAGCAGTGATTGGCTCTTCTCTGGTGAGCGTTGGCATGTCATCAAAGTCACTGTCATTTTCTATGAAGGCCATGAGTTCATCGAAATTTGTTGTATGTCAATGTGGTAATTGTTCAGTTTCAATGGGGAATTGTAGAACGGATTGTTGTGTGTCTGATGGTCCCCGTGTGGCGTGTTCGACGTCGTCGTAGTCAGAGTATTTATCCATGATGGATGTGCTGGCTTTGGTCATCTCTGTGTGATGAGTCGCTGTTTGCGGTCCGTGGTTTTTGTGCGCTTTGCCAGTTGTTCTTGTAGGGTTGTTGAAGTGCTGGATCTCTCTCGTGCAATGTTCTTTTTCTTGCTGATCTTGCGTCCACTTCTGCCTGGAGATCATATGGGGTTGTATTTCCCATCGGTCGTCTGACAACTTGTCAAGTTTGGGTAGTTGTCATCATGACGATATTTTTGGTTCTTCGAAGGTTCGCATTGTGCTCTCATAGTTTTTTGAGAATACTATTCTGTTCTTCATACTTTCCATGGTTTGTATAGTTGATATTGTGGCCGGTTGCACGCAAAAGTCAAAGACTACGAATTGCTGCTGGCCATATGCGTACATTACGTCGTTGTACGAGCTGGAGTTGGGTATAAAATGCTCCGTACTTGAAGACGAGATACTTGCTGAGCCATGTCTTTCCGGTGTTGCCCTTTTCATCTATAATGAAAAGTATCTTTCTGTCGTTTTGGTTGTGATGGCGTCCGAGAGCTTTCTTTTGCCATGGTTTGAGTCTTCCGTCGTCAAAATTTCTGAAGCATTTTTTCTTGATTTTTTGTCATTCTGCAAATCTTTGATTGCATCTCTTAGTAGTTTTTTTCTTTGAGAGGTAATCAATGCCGTGATCATCGATCATTTCCTCTTCCTTTGCTCCGTCTTTAGTTGCTGTATCATT
>JADBJO010029642.1:0-18804 GCA_016801955.1 Conus betulinus
GGAGACGATTCTCGAACTTGCCAGACTATGAATATGCAGGGCGTCTCTGAGCCCACCGAGGCGTGGTTGACACCGTTGGCAAAGACCACCACCACCGCCTGTGGATAAAGTCACGTGATCTGGCATGGGAGAGAGTACTTTCAACCCGAGTGTGGAACACGCTCTATCGTTCACACGATAAAGAATGTGACCTCTGTCGTAGGCGCCACGCCAGTCTCCAGCAAAATCATCGAACTTTTAAGTCTTCCAACTCTACGCCCTATCATCAATCATCAAAACTTTAACAGTCTTCCAGCTCTACGCCCTGTCATCAATCATCAAACTTTAACAGTCTTCAGTACGCCCTATCGTCAATTACCAAACTTGAACAGTCTTACAGCTCTACGCCCTATCGTCCATCATCAAACTTTAACAATCTTCCAACAGTACGCCCTATCGTCAATCATCAAACTTTAACAGTCTTCCAGCTCTACGCCCGATCATCAGTCATCAAACTTTAACAGTCTTCCAACTCTATGCCCAATCATCAGTCATCAACTTTAACAGTCTTCCAACTCTACGCCCTATCATTAATCATCAAACTTTAACAGTCTTGCAACTGTATGCCCAATCATCAATCGTCAAACTTTAACAGTCAACCAACTCTACGCCCTATCGTCAATCATCAAACTTGAACAGTCTTCCAACAGTACGCTTATCGTCAGTACGCCTTATCGTCAATCATCAAACCTTAACAGTCTTCCAACAGTACGCCCTATCATCAGTTATTAAACTTTTAACAGTCTTCCAACTCTACGCCCTATCGTCCATCATCGAACTTTAACAGTCTTCCAACAGTACGCCCTATCGTCAATCATCAACTTTAACAGTCTTCCAACTGTAAGCCCTGGGACCGGCCCAGAAGTACTCTCCCTAATTTGATTCAGACCGTATTTCAATGTTGATTCTGAAACAATATCCACATAAGTGTTCATAAACGAGAAAAAACATCTCTAAGCTCTTTAATACACAAGATATGAAAAGGGGGGGGGTATTTTTGGACCTGGTCGCAGAAACGACTCCCCACCTGCTACAGAAGCACTCTGTGGGCCAGGTCCAATTTAACTCTCTTGATGGGTTGTTCTGGGCTGGTGGCATATTAACTCCCCAAGTGGGGAGCTGTTTTGGGGCGTGTCCAGTTTAACCTCCAGGAGGCTGTTTTGGGCTAGTACCAGATTAACTCCCCAGGAGGGAGGCTGTTATGGGCCAGGTCCAGTTTAACTCTCTAGGGGGGAGAGGGGGGGGGGCTGTTCTAGGTGAGTACTAGATTAACTCCTGAGGAAGGAGGCTGCTTTTGGCCAGATCCAGTTTAACTCTTTAGGGGGCTGTTTTGGAGCAGGTCCAGTTTAACTCTCTAGGGGGGGTGGGGGGGGGGGGGGGGGCTGTTTGGACCAGTGCTAGATGAACTCTTCAGGATGGGGGCTGTTTTGGGCCAGGTCCAGTTTAACTCTCGGAGGTGGGGGGAGGGGGTTCTGTTCTGAGCCAGTGCCAGATGAACTCCCAGGAGCAGGACTGTTTTGGTCAAGGTCCAGTTTAAGTCTCTGCGGGAGGTGGGGGGAGGGGGGGAGCTGTTTGGGTCTAGGTCCAGTTTAACTCTCAGGGGGGCTGTTTTGGTCCAGGTCCAGTTCAACTCTCCGGGGGGGGGGGGGGGGGGATGCTGTTCTGGGCAAGGTCCAGTTTAACTCTCAGGGGGGTTGTTTTGGTCCAGGTCCAGTTCAACTCTCCGGGGGGGGGGGGGGGGAGTGCGCTGTTCTGGGCTATGTCCAGTTTAACTCTCCAGGGGCGGCTGTTCTGGGCCAGTGCCAGTTTAACTCTCCAAGGGAGGTTTGGGGGAGAGAGGGTTCTGGACCAGTGCCAGATTAATTCCCCAGGAAGGAGGCAGTTCTGGACCAGGTCCGGTTTTAACTCCTGGAGGGGGGGGGGGTGGAGGGGATCTGTTCTGGGCAGGTGCCAGATTAACTCTCATGTAACCTTTCGCTTGTTGTGCTCCATGTTCTGATGTTCACTGCAAAATGTTTCTTGTTGAATAATGTTTGTTTGAAGCAAAGTCTCTCCTGAAGGGGGGCTTTTCAGGGCTAGGTCCAATTTAACTCTCTTGATGGGTTGTTCTGGGCTGGTGGCAGATTAACTCCCCAGGTGAGGGGCTGCTTTGGGGCAGATCCAGTTTAACTCTCCATGGGGCTGTTTTGGGCTAGTACCAGATTAACTGCCCAGGAGGGGTCTGTTCTGGGCCAGGTCCAGATTAACTGCCCAGGAGGGGGGCTGTTCTGGGCTAGTACTAGATTAACTCCCCATGAAGGAGGCTGCTTTTGGCCAGGTACAAGTTCACTCTCTAGAGGGGGGGGGGCTGTTTTGGGGCAGGTCCAGTTCAACTCTGTAGGGGGACTGTTCCGGGCCGGTGCTAGGTTATCTCCCCAGGAGGATGGGGGGGGGGGGTCTGTTTTCGGCCAGGTCCAGTTTAACTCTTTATACAGGGGGCTGTTTGGGACTAGTAACTCTCGGGGGGGGGGGGGGGCTGTTCTGGGCAGGTGCCAGATTAACTCCCCATACAAGCTTCCGCTTGTTGTGCTCCACAGGCCTAATAAACTGAAAGAAGAGGTGGTGGGGGGGGGGCGTTCTGGACCTGTTGGGGGGCTGCTTTGGTGCAGACCCAGATTAACTCCCGGGAATTACACCGGGAAGAAATGGATTGTCGATGAATGCGATGAGAGGGGAAACAAGGGAGACAACAGCAAGGCAGTGTTTTTGACGCCAATAGATATCCAAAATCCGGCCCACCACTTCCTAGGGTTTTATAAACAACAACAACATCTACTACTACTACTGCTACTACTAGTACTACTACTACTACTGGAGTACTACTTCTCCAGGATCCCTCCTCAGAGAACACAACAAATTAGCTAGAAGATGGGGCGAGCACGGCAAAGGACTGTACACAGTTCAAGAGTCAGAACTAGATACCATTGTACTGGACCAGGTTGTCCACGCGCCAGCAGCGAATGTTTTATATGCTCCAATGGTTCAGAAGAAGTGAAAGATGTCTGCACACTCAAGTAAGGCAGTTCGTTAGACGTTTGGGGTTGTGATTCCGTATAACGTAAAACAGCGAAGTCAACTAGGCTTTCACTACTATATGCCAGAGAACATGGAAAGCAGATCTAAAACCACAAACAAACAAACAATAATAAAAATGATTAATCAAAAAGAGTCAAAAGATAGCTAATGTTGCTTATAGTCCAGCCGATCACAAAGGACCATACCACGGCTGTCATCTATTTGAGATCAAGTTTCGAGTCAAGAATGGGCATAATACTTCCATGATTCAGTGACTCTGCTTGGTTCTGTTGAACAGACTCAAAGAAAATATAAAAGAAAACAAATCAATGTTGAAGAATAAGCACGTTCCGACCGAAGAAGGGGACGTCTGGACAGATGTTTAACATCAAACTGCTGATAGAGAAACGCCATCAACGCTAACGTCATCCTTGCTACAACTTCATCGACTTCAAGGAAGCTTTTGACCCTGTCTGACGTACCGGTTTGTGTCCAGATCATGGAGAACTGTAATTTTGACAACAACAGGCAAGCCGAGGTAGCACGCTACACAGATACAAACAGTGGAATTCTTTTAAATGAATGCGCTAAATCTTTCTTCCCAACAAGGCAGGAGTGTACCAGGGTTTTCTCATTACGCCCATTCTGTTCAGCATCCAGCAGTACGACTCGGCATCGTGAATGAAGATTTAGGAAAGGGGGCAATCCACGTCTGCTGCAGATTGGGTGGTGGCTGATGAGGCCAGTTCACAGGGAGTGGCAGATCCCACCGCGGTGGCTGCAAGGCAGAATCTCTTTTTGGTTTCGCTCTGTGACGTCACGGCTCATCCTTCATCAGTTCTATCCTCAAGACCAGCCCTGTTCCGCGTCCTCGAAAGAGGAGACAGCCCGGTGCGTGTTGCACTGTGTCTGGAGAATTCGCGATCAGAGCCTTGGGCGGACCACCAGCGATGGCCAGTGTGGCAAGCAGCAAGGAATCCTCGTGTTACAGAGAATCCTCGTATCTCTTCCGCAGTACCTCTCTATCACGGTAGCCAGTGGAGAGTTCTTTCCCTGGAGACAGCAGCCGTCATTTTATGCAGAGAAATGAAGTTGGATAAAACAGTTTAAGAAAGTATGATAAGATAGTGTGTGCACACGAGCGTGCGGGTGCGCACGATAGCGCGCGCGCGCGCACGCGCGCACGCACACGCACACGCGCGGGCGCGCACGCACGTACGCACGCATGATCGCACGCACGCAGGCACACATACACCCACACACATGCGTACGCGCATACACACACACACACACACAGGCACACACACACACACACACACACACACACACACACACACACACACGCGCGCGCGCGCGCACGCGCGCGTACACACTGTTCTACGAACTGTCGTGTATAGGTCACAGGTCATGTATCAAACACTATCAAAACCAGGGAACCTCCGATAACATTGCATTGCAATGACAATCAACCTGCATGGAGATCTTGAAGTTGAAGTTAAGATCAAATATACTGGGAAACATTAGGAGCCAAAAGCACGAGTGCCGACGGTGAAAAAGAATAATGATGGTGACGACTTGTGGATATTAGGTGACGATGGACACTACCCATGCCATCATTTCATTCTTTACCACTTTGTCTATTTCCTCATGTTAGCCTGTTTTTCAATAAGTCATGATTTCTGAGCTTTTTCTCTGTGTTTGTGGGTCTTTGATTTTTTTTTTTTTTTCTTTTTCTTTTTTTTTTTTTTTTGTTTTTGTTGCAAAGAATGATGCGCATCTAAGAGTCAAAGGTAACTATTTGAAATAAAAAAGTACACACTGTCATAGTTGAGAATTATTGAGTTATATGAAGCATCGTTTATGTTTCCGAATTTATCTGCACATGTTCCACTATTTACAGAACATCTTGCTGGTTTAATACGTTATTTACAAATCATTTATTGTCTAGATAATGCTAATGCCCCAACATGTAACAAATATACTTTTTTTTTTTTTTTTGCAATGTGTATAAGAACGCTTCTTTCCATTTCTTAGTCATCATGATGTGTGTAAATGACGAGGCCATATTATTCCCATTCGAACAATCCATAAACGGGGCATCATGTGACCAGCTGGAGCCCAACGAGGATCAGGCGGAGCCTTCCATGACTGTGGAGTTCATCAACCCTGTGGACTACATCGACAAAGGGGGATTCCCGTGCGGGGGGAAAATGGGGAGCTGTACATCCCCTTTTTCAACTTCAGATACGGCTTTCCTCTTGGTCCCGTTCTGTTGTCCGTGTGTGAGTAGATACATTTGATCTTTGAACATTTGCACTGCAAAAATGAAAAGAAAAAAACGTCTTCATCGGCCATTTTATGTGGGAGTCAGAGTAGCGGTGTTTCGTGTTGAAACACGTTTTTTTTGTTGTTTTTTTTTTGTTTTGTTTTTTGTTTGTTTGTTTTTTTTTGGTGTCATGTGCGTGACATACTTGTGTTCGAAAAAGGCTCAGAACAGTAATTCGTGCCAAAATCAGTTTACAGTTTTCGCTTTTCTTCTGTGCAGCGTTTAGCATATTTTTGTATGAAACAGTTTTTTAAGCAGTTTTTTTTTTTTTGCGTGAAACCTGATGTCATAGTCAGTGAACAGCGCTGCAGATTGATAAGCGACTGTGTGGCCGGCTTTATCATTTTATCCTTCTTCCTATTTTATTTTTTTTTTTTTTTTCATTTTGCTCCTTTTCTCATTTCCTACCTTCTTTTTTTCATTCTTACTCCCACGTCCCTTCACCTTTTCTTCTTTCTTACTTCCTTGATGCAATTCTGTTTTTCCCTCACTCCCGTCTGTCTTACTTCCTTTATGCAATTCTTTTCTTCCCTGACACCCTTCTTTCTTTGCTTTTTTTTCCTTCCTTCTTTTTTTTTCCCCACATTTCTTGCATTCCTATCTGTGTAATGACATTGGTCTTGTTCAGTGGAGGAGAGCTTACGATCCCAAGTTCTGGTCCCACGTCGAAAACTTGCATAGTTACGGTTTGTTGATAGCACGAGAAAAGGTGTAATCATTAAAAAAAAATGATGTGTTAGATTTAACGAATCCTTACCTCTTTCAGCGATGTTTTATATTCCTGGGTGTGTGTGTGTGTGTGTGTGTGTGTGTGTGTGTGTGTGTGTTGGGGGGGGGGGGACTTGGTATTTCGCTGAAAGTGTTTGTTGCATCAGATCGATATTCTCAGCGTAATAACTTTTACGTGTATGTGCAAGAACGTTTAACATCTTTCTCCCCGTGGTCTGTTTTTATGCAGCTTTCAAAGCTGGTGGGGCCTTCGGGATTGGTGTTGACCTTAATGTTTCAGCGCTGGACTCCCTGCTGGAGGTTGTATACATTACATTTTAATAAGAGAAATGTTTCACTGTGAAAATGTTTTTGTTATTTCTTCACGTACGTGTTTGTGCTGCTGTATCGCGCCTAGTATCATCTTTCTTGTGAACAAGGTTCTGCTTGGTTTTTGCGTTGCTTTGTTGTGTTCACGAACACAGTGATATATATATATATATATATAGAGAGAGAGAGAGAGAGAGAGAGAGATACATATTATAGATAGATAGATAGATATCATACTTTTTTTTTTCTTTTTTTTTGTCTTTCAATCGTTGGGCTTAGATTATCGTGACAGTTGCTCCAAACTGACAACTTGAGTTACTCCAAATCAGAAAGTCATATTGAACGTACAAGCTATCGCATGTTCTGCATCATGCTCTAAAGTTCACTACATATAACGAACATGTTTTCGTTGTTGTTGTAACGCAACCGTTTGAGACAGTATTTTTTCTTTCAAGATCAAGTGATATGGACACACACACACATACTTGACACTGGATCGCAACGGGAAGGGAGCGCAGCGTGTCGCACGCTCATGCAGTCTCAGACTTTGAAGGAACTATTTTAGTATTTTATTTCAGTACTTTAGGAAGAGGAAGAACTAACCAGCGCCACCTTGACCATCTGTGTTCTCAGTGATCATCGTTAAAAAAAAAAAACCCATACCCAGTGCCCCGTTTATGCTCAGTTCTCGTGGTGAACTCGTGTTTGATTTCTTCTACTACTAGTAGCCCATGCCTTTGGGAGGTAGGCGTCTGTCCACTGTATGGTTTCTATTGACACGTGGAATGGACGTTGTGGCGCCCTCTAAAAAAGGGAGGGGGGGCGTAATCACTCACGTCGAATTCCCGACTGAGCAATCATTGTAGACAGCAGGGGAGGGAGGGTGGGAGGCGGGAGGGGGGGTGTGAGGTGGGGGGTTAGTGCGTGGTATTTTGTTTGTTTGTGTTTGCTCGGAACATATGCCACTGCTACCAAAGTGACTAGGTGGCTGTGCCGTGCCTCCTCTGGTGGGTTGCCGTATGATGATTTGATATTCTTTGCTCCCTGTAGAGTGTTGGTTCCAGACCTGTAGCAGGGAGAAGCCTGGCTGTGGCTGTGCAGCCGGATGGAACGGTCTTGGCACAATGCCACCAAGGGGTTGGGGGGGGGGGGCACGAAAAGAAAAGACGCCAAAATAAAATCAACAGATAATTCGAAACAGCTTTTTTTTTTTGTTTTTCAGACCACAGTAAAACCCTGGGTTTCTGGCAAGTTCAGGGCCAGCATGTCCGTGTCCATCGTGATAGCCTCGGCAGGCATCGACCTGACCGGCTGGGTCATAAAGACAGGGTTCCCACTGACCCTGACGACCAACTTCGTGAAATACCCAGTGATTTCCAAGTGAGGCTCTTTTTTGTTCTCAATCTCTCAGCTGTGATTGAAGTGGTGTAGGACGTCATAACGGGCGGGGGGTGGGGGGGATGGGGGTGGGGGAGTAGTGGAGGGATAATGCAACAGTTGAAGCGTTATGCTTGCTGATATCAGGTCATTGAGGAGAAACAATCAGGTTTGGAAAACCGGTATCTGACCAGGAGTTATATGTTAGTGAGTTTCCTCTCCATTGGAGATTGTCTCCCCCTTGGAGACTATAAGCTTGCTGAAGGTTTCATTTTGAGAAGCATTTATTATTCCCCATTCACCCCCTCTCAAGCACATACTGTTAGGCAGAATTAACTGCCACCGCAGATATGAATGTTTATCTCCCCTTATTTCTTCACTCTAAAGACATAGGAGCAAGGTTTTGTTTTATCATTGAATATTTCTTGCAGTCATTGCAACGCCAAGCTGCTCTGTAAGTTGCTGGAATGGTGCTCGGTTACTTATCCTTGGAATTTATTAGTCTAATATATATATATATATATGTTGTGTGTGTGTGTGTGTGTGTGTGTGTGTGTGTGTGTGTGTGTGTGTGTGTGTACGCGCGCGCGCGCACCTTTTAAAGCGCCTAACAAAATCATGTCCAAAAGCACAGGTGATCACTGACTTAATATATACATTGGTATATCTATATACTAACATTCATACATACAAAAACATTACTATATATCCATTCATACATACGACATTTATCTAGATGCATATGGATCTGTATAATCAATACATATTTAGCAAAAGAACCTTTAAAACGTAAATGATACATATACGTACGCGCGCGCGCACGCACACACACACACACACACGCGCACACACACACACACACACACACACACACACACACACACACACACACACACACACACACACACACACACTTTTTCAAGCAGTTGCAGTAACGTACGACCTTACATGAAGATGTTTTCATTTTGATCACGCTCACCGCGCCTCTGCCCCCCCCCCCCCCCCCCCCCCCCCCCCTCCACTCCCCTCCCTCCCACCACAACACCACCACCGTCACCCCAGTCCCATTCCACTTTTTTTCTCCCTCCTTTAATGTCTCTCCCCATACTGTTCTCTCTCAGTCTCTCATTAAGAATTCTTTGCTCCCCTTGCGGTTATCACTTCCTGTCTCTGTCTGTCTGTCTGTCTCTCTCTCTCTCTCTCTCTCTCTCTTTCCCCCCTCCAGGAAAACTCTGGAGGTGGAACTGATTCCTCTGGAGCTGAAGCTGAGGGGCTGGGTGAAGATCCTCTTCTGGAAGTGGAAGAAAACCTTCGGCGCTGGAGGGCTCCGGCTTTGAGGGGACTCCTCTGGGAAAAGGTGTACAGAGAAGACGACAGGGACCCGCCCCGTTTCCCCCTGTGGTAAGGAGGGCAGGGCAGGGCAGGGCAGGGCAGCGCAGGGCCGCTGAGGAAGCTGTTTCATTTGGTAGAGTAAGGTAGAGTCGGAAGTAGTGTGAGAAGGCTGAATTCTTGTTTGGCTTAAAGAAATCGTGTTTTTTTTTTTTGTTGTTGTTTTTTTTTTCGTTTTTGTTTCTTCATTTAGTTTTATTGTTAGTAGTAGTATCATTTTTTCCCCTTTCGCTGTCACATCTCCTGTGCTACCTCAGTGTCACCGCACCCATGCCTGCTCATTAGGAACCTCCGTCCATGTCCACAGCCACAGCCCGCCCCGGCCCACCGCAGCTCCGGCGCCGGCAATCTACAGGGAGCAGTCAATTTCAAGTCGTCAAGAGGCGACCCACCGGAGGAGACACTGCACTGCTGCCCATTCACTTCGGTGGTGTTCAGTGGCGCCAGTTCTGATCCAATATACGTAGGACACCACCTACTAAGCCCCCTACTGACGAATTGCTTGGTCACGGAACCGGAGTGAGTGCGCTCTCACTCCGGAGGGTGCCACCACATCCGTCCAACGACATCCCCCCTGGAACTTGCTGATGCCGGTTGACCCCGACGGAACCAAACCAACGCCGCAGACATGGGAAAGAACATCGAAACTGAGATCACCATGAGAGCAAGGCATGAATGGGCCACAACATTTTTGACTCTGTCGGGGGAAAACCTGGCAGTGGAGGACTCTTAAGAGGACTCACCTGGGACAAGGTGTACAGACAGAGCCACAGGCACCCGCCTCGTTTCCCGCTGTGGTAAGGAGGGGACAAGGTGTACAGACAGAGCGACAGGCACCCGCCTCGTTTCCCGCTGTGGTAAGGAGGGGACAAGGTGTACAGACAGAGCGACAGGCACCCACCTCGTTTCCCGCTGTGGTAAGGAGGGGACAAGGTGTACAGACAGAACGACAGGCACCCGCCTCGTTTCCCGCTGTGGTAAGGAGGGAACAAGGTGTACAGACAGAACGACAGGGACCCACCTCGTTTCCCGCTGTGGTAAGGAGGGACAAGGTGTACATACAGAGCGACAGGCACCCACCTCGTTTCCCGCTGTGGTAAGGAGGGGACAAGGTGCACAGACAGAGCGACAGGGACCCTCCTCGTTTCCCACTGTGGTAAGGAAGGACAAGGTGCACAAGGTGCAAAGACAGCGACAGGGACCCTCCTCGTTTCCCACTGTGGTAAGGAGGGACAAGGTGTACAGACAGAACGACAGGAACCCGCCTCGTTTCCCACTGTGGTAAGGAAGGACAAGGTGCACAGACAGCGACAGGGACCCTCCTCGTTTCCCACTGTGGTAAGGAGGGACAAGGTGCACAAGGTGCACAGACAGCGACAGGGACCCGCCTCGTTTCCCACTGTGGTAAGGAGGGACAAGGTGCACAGACAGAACGACAGGAACCGCCTCGTTTCCCGCTGTGGTAAGGAGGGGACAAGGTGTACAGACAGAGCGCGACAGGGACCGCCTCGTTTCCCACTGTGGTAAGGAAGGACAAGGTGCACAGACAGAACGACAGGGACCCGCCTCGTTTCCCGCTGTGGTAAGGAGGGGACAAGGTGCACAGACAGAGCGACAGGCACCCACCTCGTTTCCCGCTGTGGTAAGGAGGGGTAGGGCAGGGCCGCTCAGGTAGCTGTTTCATTTGGGAAAGGTAGAGAGTCACAAGGTAGAGTGAGAAGGGTGACTTTTTGTTTGGCTTAAAGAAGTGGCGGCTATTTATCTACTTATTTACTGATATATTCATTAACATTATTTGTTCATTTATTTGTGTGTTTAGTTATTTATTTTGTTTATTAATTATATTGTTTATATAAGTAACTAACTTATTAATTCAAACAAATTAATAGCGAACCGCCACGAAAAAACATAGACAAACGAATCACAAGACAATGATTGATTTTTTCATTCATTCATTTTTTTTTTTTATTTGTATTTATTTGCTTACGTGTATTGATTGAAGTATTATTTTTTTATTATTAATTGATTGATTTAAGTACTATTATTCATATATTTGTTCATTCATTTATTTCGTGCAATACACAAAATCCTTTTCACGTACATACATGCAGTGAAAAGTGTAAACAGTGTAACTCGTGACTAGATTTTGGACAGACATTTTAAAACTTACATACTGAAAGCCAGATGCAGAATACCACCTGAAATGTTACTGAATTGCTATTGTTAGCCTCTGTGTGCGTGTGTGTCCCTCCTGAGTTTCCATTCGCGTGTGCACGATGGCTGTGTTACACTATAGCAAACGCCAGAAGACGAAGACGTCAGACCAGGTCCTCGGCCTCTGCTTGCTCCGTCCATCAAGTCAAGGGACATCACCCCAAAGATGCAGCCTTCATACTGGAGGTCAGCGGGCTCTTAATCTGCTCTTGAAGAAGAAATCCTTTTTGACTAATTCACAGTTTCCTAAATCAATTCCTTGTTTGTTTTTCTGTGTTACTTTATATTAAATCAGTAATTAATCTTTTTTTTTGTCTGCCTATGGATCTGTTCAATACGTATTATCTTCATTCCCCCCCTCTATTGTTGTATTCATCTGTATATCGCTAGTTTTTTATTGGTTTATTTTGTTTGCGTATTGTAAAGAAAGTGTCAGAACCATGGAATACCCAGGTGGAAAAGGTAAGTGAACAGCACGCTGGTCTAACGCCGTGAGCTCACAATTATCTGTAAAGGAGACTACACTAATGGGGCAGATCTAGTCCTAAATTACATCGGTGTAAAAGTGCTGCCCACGAACATATAAATCCAGTTGGCAGAGTAAGTAAGTTCTATGTATTTAAAATTACGATAGGTAATACCCCCTCCCCCCCCCTCCCCTCAACCCACTTGTTGGATCTGTTCGGTCTGCGACTCCCTTGACGTTTTGGTACGTTGATCTTGTTAAGTGCCAACTGACGGCCCGTTGATTAGTGTCATGAAGGTCACGAATACAGTGATGATGATGACGATGTTGATATTCATGATGTTTCACAGTGGAACGTGGCAATAAGGCGATAATAATGACGAGGTTCATGATTATTATGATTTGAATCATTCAACGTGCCAATAGGGTGTGATAATGATGATGATGATGATGATGATTTTTACAGTGGAACGTGTCAATAGGGTGGTGGTGATGATGATAATGATGATGATGATGATGATGATTTTTACAGTGGAACGTGTCAATGGGGTGATGATGATGATGATGATGTTCATAACTATGATTTTTTTACAGTGGCACGTGTCAGCAGGGTCATAATGATATTGGCAGTTATGAAGTTTACTGTGGGGCGTGTTACGTTGGGTGAGAAATACCATGTGTTGATAATCATGATTTTTACAGTGGAACGTGTCAGTAGGATGATGATTTTTACAATGCAAAATGTCAGTAAGATGATAATGATGGTAATGTTGATGATTATGATGTTTACAGTAAAACGTTTCAATAGGTGATACTGATTTTGATATATTTACAGTGGAACGTGTCAATAGGGTAATAATGAGGAGGAGGAGGAGGAGCATATAATTACGATTTTTATGATGGAACGTGACAATAGGGTTATAATTATGATCATATTGAGGATGATTGTAATTATCATTTTCATAACGGAAGTGTCCGTAGCGATTCAGAGGAACCTTTTAAACCACTGGTTCGAGGCAAGTAAGCTCTGCTAACTGTGACAGTCGCTTCGAATATTGTTGCTGGTTTGGCAACCTGTAGATTACATATCAATCGAATGAATGTCATACCCACCAACCCCCGTCACCTCTTTTCCATATAAAAATCAAACGATGAAAGTACATTGGGCCTTAAGTCAAAGCATTTTTGAATTTTATCACCTCCATTTGTTTATAGTTGTGCTTGAATCTGTCCGTTAGGTCTGCATGGATTCCTCAGTAGGTATAGAAATGAGCGACCAAGAGGAGTATTTTGGTTTATATAGTTGAATTTGTCCTTTTTGACTGAACAACCGTCGATTTGTTTTCTCTAGGCTGAAATTAAGCTGCTGAAGTTCTTCGCGCGCATGCAAATAATCAAAAGCAAGTCGCTGTATTTAATTGCACATGTGTGTGTGTGTGTGTGTGTGTGTGTGTGTGTGTGTGTGTGGTGTGTGTGTGTGTGTGTGTGTGTGTGTGTGTGTGTGTGTGTGTGTGTGTGTGCGCGCGCGCGCGTTTTATTTTTTTCCCTCAAATAATCAAAAGCAAGTCGCTGTATTTAATTGCACATGTGTTGTTTTCTTTTTACCTTGTATGAGATGATGTGGCCCTGGACAATAAATTCTTTGGCATGTATTTCACATTTTCAATATTTCATGTTCATATTCTCAGTATTTGGCTGCTTATCATCTTTGTACAAGATGACGACGACAGATAATTTGTGGAGAAAAATCTTTGGCATGTGCATTTTTTTTGTTTTTGTTTTTGTTTTTTTGTTCACAATGTTTCGTACCTTATCAATTTTGTACCAAAAATATTTGTTAAAAAACACACTGCAGTTGAAACTGGTCACGTCATCCACGAAACTCAAGGGAGAATTCACGCAGAGAAAAAAAAATCAACAACCTAGAACTGGAGTAGAATCTGAATTATAACCTCCTCCTCTTCCCTTCCTTTAACCCCCCCCCCCCCCCCCTCCTCCTCCGCCCTTCCTTTTGGGCACTTACCTCATGGGGCTGATCCCGCTGCAGCAAGGGCGATCACTCTAACCTTCACTTCCGTCAGAGTTCCCCCTGCCTCGGTTCTGTCTGGTGCTAAAACCGAGCCCTTGTCGTCACCAGATCTCTGTGATTTGATTTTGATTCCACAAGACTCAGGCCCTCCCCATCCCTCGTATGCCTTCGTTGGATTCAGTCTTCCTTTCTTTCTTTCTTTCTTTCTTTCTTTCTTTCTTACTTTCTTTCGCATTTCCGACCATGCTAGAACCTCAGTCTGGAACGGCGAAGTCAGCAGTCCGCCGCAGCGACCCTGCCGTATCCCTCAGCTTCTCCTGGACCACATCCGTTCTGGGATAGGTCCCGTCTGCTGTTCTCTTCCTCATTGCTTCTCCGGTCGCTGTGGTTGGGCCCCTTCGAGGCGCTGTCGGCGCCTGGAGAACCACGGGACGAGCACCATACCGTGGAATATCACACTGCATGGCCGCACTGGGTGAGATGCGTAAGTGTCTGGTCTTCTTCTGTGTGCTTGTGACTGTGTAGGCGGTCTACCCGCTGACCTCAGATGGCGCATTCCGACTTGAGAGCAGCTCGTGGTGGTCTGGTTACTCTGGCAATACGGGGTTGACGTGCGCCAGACAGCGCGGGCTTGGACTCCAAGTCTTCCTTCTCATAGGCTGTGCTGGTTTTCGGCACCTTCTTCCGTATTATCCGATGCACACACACACACACACACACACACACCCTTCCACCCAATCGCAAGACTTGAAGGATCCCTACTCCACCAATCAGGGGACACGCCTTCATCCTGTACCGTCCCGGCGGAGGGGTTTTCAGGCTGAGAGTCAGCGCTCTATAAACTGACTTAGCATGATCTGAAACCTTGAGCTGCTCGGATTAAAGCGGGAACTTCTGGCTTTTCTTTTTCAGTTCCAGGTGGAGGACGATGACAGTGACCTGAAGGTGTCCTACGCGGTGGGGGACTATCCCGGAGGAACGAACGTCAGGGGCTGGACCTCAGTGGAAGGCGGCTCCCTCCTCACTCCTGCTGAGGACCTTCCCTGTGGCATCCCTCTGCACTTCCTGGTCAAGGCCCGTAACTCGCAGGGCTTGGAGACCTCCGCCATGTGCTCCATGTCTACCTTGGACTGCACCTTTCCAGAAGGACGTGTGGATGCTGCGTACAGGTGGGGCTCAGCGTGTACCTGTAAAAACTCCTCCGCGAATGTAATATAGAGAGCGCGTTCTCTTGGTACGAGGCCTCATAAGCATACTTGAGCAGACCAACAGCGAATCTCTTCTGTCCTGTGCTAGACAGTCATGTTTGTGTTAATACTTTTTTTTTCTTTTTTGTACTGCGACAGTATGGTGAAGCAAAGTCATGTTGGGATTTGAAGCAGGTTTAAGACAAAGAACTATTATCATGGTGGAACAGTGTGGGACAGGAGCTGGAGGAGTGCGGAACGGAGGAGGAGGGAGTGAAGAAGAGGGAGAAAAGGAGGGACAGGAGAGGAGAGGGGGGAAATAGTAAACAGCTTTGCTGCAGTAAAAGAGAATGTTTAAAGTTCCAAAGCTCAGCCTTTAGCTGACAGCGTCATACGGGGCCCCTTGAATTTGATGTTGTAGGTAACAACCATTGCTGCTATTGATATGCATGCTTTCAAGACTGATGTTCATACAGTGCTTGATTCAATCTGTCAGTCCAATTCATCTGATCTCATATGTACCTACGACACTTGCTTGCAACAGCTGCTTGACCAACATGCCCCTCTCACTGTACGTACTGTATCAGACCGTACATCCGCCCCTTGGATGACTCTAGATATCATTCATGCTAGAGTGCTACAGCTGACTGCCGAGCGAGTATGGCGCGAGTCTGGTCTGACTATTCACAGAGAAATATATGCAGAGCAGCGTAACATAGTTACAAACATGAAGCTAGGAAAAACTACATATGTGGTAGGATAGCAGGTGCTGACAGCTCCAGAGAACTCTTCCGCCTCAGTGATCAGCTGTTGGGCAAAGCAGGGGACACTGTGTTTCCTTCTAACATCCCCCAGAGTCTCTTCCCAATAAAGTCAATGAATTTTTGGTGGGTGGCAAGATTGAACAGATCAGAAGCAGTTTTGCTCTTGATACACAATGTCGCACTAATGCTGTTGTGTTCTCTGGTACACTGTTTGACAAATTTGAGCCTGTATCCGTGTAAAAGAGATACTAGAGAAAATGCCAAAGAAGTCCTCTGACCTCGACCCCGTTCCGGCCTCAATCCTGTTTGGTTGTTTAGACGGAATTACACCCATTGTCACTGATATTATGAACAAGTCATTATCATCTGGTATTGTGCCCGAGTGCTTTAAGCATGCTCGTGTAAGACCCCCTTTAAAGAAGGCAAACTTGGACCCAAACTGCTTGAAGAACTATCGTCCAGTCTCCGACCATTCTTGTCATAGGTATTGGAACGCATTGTACTAAAACAGCTTCTACATCATCTTGAATCTCATAACCTGCTTGAGCCGTTCCAGTCAGCATATCGTAGGTGTCATAGCACAGAAACTGCTTTATTGCATGTGGTCAATGACCTCCTTCAGGCTCAGACAATGGACGTGTGTCTATCTTGTCACTGCTTGACTTGGCAGCAGCATTTGACACCATAGACCACAGCATCCTCATAATGCGGTTGCGTACCACTTTTGTCTGCTCTGGAACGGTCCTGGACAGCGCGCGCGCGCGCGCGCGTGTGTGCGTGTGTGTGTGCGTGTGTGTGTGTGTGTTAAGGGAAAAGAGTGGTTTTAAGAGGATTTCTGCGAGGGTGATTTTTTTTGTAAAATTTCTCGTGTTATTTATTGGTAATATATTGGTAATGTTTGGTGGACAGAGGAGTGTAAAATAGCGGTGACATCAAAGCGCAAGGCATTCAAGACATGGATTAAAGATAAGACTGAGGAAAACTTTCGATCTATGAAAGTACAGAAAAATGTTTGCAAAAAGATCATCGCTCTAGCAAAAAAGACATATCGGGAAATATTTTGTAATTCGGAGATTACAGAATCAAAGGATATGTACAAGGTTTGGAAAAAAAATAAAAGAAATGAAAAAATGTAACAGGACACAATCATTTCCTGTAAAATTAGATTCGGAATTTCCAACTGCGTTAGAAAAGGCTGAGGCTTTTGTAGACACTTTTTCATGTAACAGTTGTACAGCAAGCCTGAATCCAGAGGCTAAACTTTTTAGAACAACCGAGGAAGAAAAAAGAAATGTATTCAGACCCTAGCCCAATTCAAGAACACTATTTAAATTCTCCTTTACAAATTACAGAATTGAAAGAAGCATTAGCTTCTATCTCTTCTTCAATTTCAGCAGTTGGTCTAGATGGAGTTTCTTACCAGATGCTATGTCACTTGCCTCCTTCTTGGATAGGTTTGCTACTTTCTTTATTCCAAAAGTGTTGGGATATTGGCGCTATTCCTAAAATCTGGAAGAGTTCAGTAGTTGTACCAATTCTAAAAGAGGGCAAAATTAGATCTTCAGTTAACAGCTATAGACCAATTTCGCTTACTTCTCATGCTGGAAAAATATAATGGAAAAATTATACTCAAGCGGATCACTTTTTTATTGTGAAAAGAAATAACAAGATTCCAGTCCAGCAGGCTGGCTTAGGAAAGGGAGATGCACTACAGATCATTTGGTTAAGCTTACTACTCAGGTCAAACGTCATTTTCACGAAGAAAAAGCACACTAGCTACATTTTTTTGACGTTAAAAAAGCGTATATGATAGTGTTTGGCATGCCAGATTACTGTTCAAATTAAAGGAAATAGGAATTTGTGGCAAATTGTATGGATATATTAAAGCCTTTTTGAAGGATAGACATATGTGTACAAAAATTGGCAATACCTACTCATCATTCAGAAGTGTAGATATGGGGATCCCACAAGGTTCAATCATTGCTCCAATTTTATTCTCCATTTTTGTTTATGATCTTCCAAAGCTTTGTCTAAGAACACACATGTGGTTCAATACGCTGATGATATTGCAGTATGGATAAACACCAGTTTTAAGGAAAAATTCGAATAAGAGGACTATCAGACATGTGCAGACAATATATCAACAGGAACTAAACAATTTATCAAAATATATAAGAGAAAATGGTTTAAAATTGTCAGGAGAAAAAACATGTTTTGCTGCTATTTAATAATGGTGAAAATCCTTCCATGTTACCTATTTTGAAATTAGAGGATAATATCTTGAAATATCAAAATTGTGTTAATTTTTAGGAGTCTTTTTGACAACAAAACTTAGTTGGAAAAAGCATATAGAACATTTATTAGCCAAGGCGAGAAAAAGAATAAACTTTTTAAAGATAATCAACCACCAGCCTTGGGGGCAAGACACAAAAAATTTATTTGCATTTGTCTACTTCTTTAGTTCGATCCAAATTAAAGTACGGCCAGGAAGTTTATTTTTCTGCTCCAAAATATCTTTTGAAAAAGCTACAAAGTTTGGATAGCAAAGCAGTAAAATTGGCCTTAGGGGTTCCATTTCATGCAAATACTATCAAAAGTTATCAAGCTGCAGAGGTGTTACCTTTTGGAGAACAACGGCTCTTAGACGTATCAAAATATGTGATCAGAAGCCTGTCAGTTAAGAACTCAGTTACAGCAGAACTATTGATGGACTCGAACAAAGATTATCCCAAACGAGCTAGAAATATCATCATTTATTTACAACCAATTAGAAATTACACGTATAAGCTTATGTCTGATTGTAACATTGATTTATCAACATTTCTGAAGATCCCATCACGCCTAAGATTCCCCCTTGGGAGCATTGTGTGGGAATTTTGATTACAATTACACAAGTGTTTCTAAAACTGAAAACTTTAATC
>JADBJO010029643.1:0-5000 GCA_016801955.1 Conus betulinus
GATGAATCCATCGGTACTCAACCAATGACGACTGCAAATCCCAAACGGACTATGAACATGGACCAAATGGAATATCCATGTGTCAGTGGAAAGCGTTTCGCTACCACCCGTGGCATGAAGATCCACAGAACAAAGATGCGATGTGTGAAGACATCTGAATGAGCAGCAGCGCACTGCATCAGCAGATAAAGACGTCGGAAGACCAAGGCCAGGATTTAAACCACAGTGCCAAGGACATCCACGCTGTTGGTTCGGATGAGGAATTTGCACAGGCCCTCGACGCCAGGCGCCTGAAACTCAACCTGCCACGAGCAAACGAAACTCAAGATTGGGAGAAAATGAATGCAAAAATCGCCCAAAGACTCAATGCACTGATGGGGAAGAGCACCCTGGAACACAGACTAGCCACATACGGGGACATTATGTATGCCACATGTAGAGACGCCTATGGAGCAAAACTACCCAAAAAGAGAAAACACCTCCAAAGAAATCCCGACGCCAAGAAGAGATGGACAAGATCAGGGTCCAAAAGAAAAACCTCAAGAAGTAAATGAAGACCGCACTGCCAGCTAAAAAACAAGGCTTGGAAAAACCCTGGAAAGACCTGAAAGCAAAACACAATGCCCTCAGCAAGCGGAATCTGCGAGGAAGAGGAGGAGCAAAAAGAAGACACAAAGCGCTTCTTCAGAGACCCCTTCCAGTTTGCCAGAAACACTGTTTGAGCAGCCAAAATCTGGGACCCTAAGTGTGGACAAAGGAGTTCTTGAGCAGCATCTGAGGAAAACATACTCTGACATACAGAGCAAAGCACCACTCGGCATTCAAGGTCTGGTGTGGCCAACCAACCTTGAGGAACAGTTCAATGACAAGCCTCCAACGTTAGTGGAAATCAAGAAGGTGGTCGACAAGCCAGAGCCAATTCATCACCAGGGCCAAACGGAATACCTTACAGCTGTACAAGAAATGTCCCAAGGTGTCGGAGTGGCTCCACAGGCTGCTGCGATCAGCTTGGAGAATCCAGAAGATCAGCGGCCAGTGGATGATGGCAGATGGTGTGTACATCCCCACAGAGCAAAACTCAAGTGACATCAGCCAGTTCAGGCCAATATCTCTACTGAACGTCGAAGGGAAGATCTTCTTCTCTGTCATGGCAGCAAGGCTGACCAAGTACCTCATGGAAAACAAGTAATCGGATGTGTGTCAGTCCAGAAGGTGGCGTCCCAGGCGTGGCTGGCTGTGTAGAACATGCGACAATGATCTGAGACGCAATCCAAAGAGCAAAAAGCAGAAAAGAGATACCTGGACGTAGTGTGGCTTGATCTGGCAAAGGCATATGGATCTGCACCTCATGAGATGATACAGGTGGCTCTTGAGATGTACCATGTGCCAAAGAACATCCGCGACATGCTCAAGAAGTACTTCAATAGCTTCTCAATGCGGTTCTCTACCAAGGAGTACACAACAGATTGGATCAACTTGGAAATGGGCATTGCAATGGGCTGTGCAATTTTCCCAATCCTGTTCGTGTTGGCAATGGAAGTCATTTTTGAAAGCAGCAACAAGCAACGCAAGACAAACAGACCTTGGCGATGGATACCCCTCTCAAGGCCTTCATGGATGACACTACAGTGATTTTATCCAGAGAAGACGAGACACGTCAAGTGCTGGAGAGGCTGGACGACATAGTTGCCTCATCCAGAATGAAGTTCAAGCCAAAGAAATCACGGAGTCTCTCACTGAGGGAAGAAAAAGTGGCCGAATCTGTGGTCTTCAGTGTTGCCAACCAGGCCGTTCCAACAGTCACAGAAGAGCTAGTCAAGAGCCTTGGAAGATGGTATGATGATACGCTGAAAGACACACAAAGAGCAAAAGAAACCAAACAGATGTCGGAAGAAGGCTTGGAGACCAGTGGCCCAGTGTGGGCTCCCTGGCAAATACAAGGTCTGGTGTCTGCAGTTCATGTTGATACCAAAGCTCCTATGGCCACTGATGATATACGACATCTGCACCAGCATAGGGGAGGCAATGGAATCCAAAATCGTAGTTCCCAAGGAAATGGCTTGGTGTCCCACCCTGTCTGACTGACATAGTGCTGTTATGTCGCCAAGCAAAGCTGAAACCACCACTGAAATCCATCCCGGAGGAATACAAAGCAGGGACGATCAGACTTCAAAGCATGCTGGAGGACTCAGGAGACAAGGTGGTAGAAGCAATCAAGCCCCAGCTGAAGACAGGCAGAAAATGGAATGTTCAAGAGGCGATGGATTCTGCGAAAGAAAGTCTCAAGATCAGAGAAATAACAGGATACACACAGACAAACAGACAAGGACTGGGGGTGACCAAAACTGAGTGGTGGTCAAAGGCCAAAGGAAAAGCCAAAAGAGACATGATGATTCAGCAGATGAGAAAAGAAGAAGACCAAAAAGACTCCAAAGAGCAGTCCAGCAGAGCCAGCAAAGGCAATGGACAACGTGGGAATGCACCTAAAGACGTCTCACTTGGAATGACATTTGGCACATGGCCCCTCTCAGGATCAGCTTCATTCTCAGATCTGCATATGACCTTCTGCCCTCAAATGCAAACCTGGTGAAGTGGGGGAAAAACAGACGATCCTTCATGCCCCCTCTGCCATGAAAAACAAACAGTGGAGCATGTCCTAAGCTTATGTAAAGTAGCCCTGGCTCAAGGGAGGTACACATGAGGGCACAACTAAGTGCTCAAAGAGATTGTACAAGTAGTCTGGGCTAGTACCAACACCACAAGAGGGAAAATCAGGACTCCAAAAGCACTCGCAACATTCTTTACGGCAGGAGGCAGCAAATCATGGCCAAGAACAATAGTACCGCTCGGAACATGCAGGCAGAGTCTGCTGACGGGGGAGATGACTGCGAGTACACTGCAGACCTTCCAGAATGGAATAGTCACCCAGAGATCATCAGCAGAGTGGCATGAGACCAGACATAGTAGTCCACTCTCAGTCAACCAAGCAGCTGATTATGGTCGAGCTCACGGTACATATGAGAACAGAATGGAGGCAGCTCAAATCTACGAGACTAAAAAGTATGCTGATCTAGCAAACAGTCTGAGGAGAGAAGGCTATCAAGTCAAAGTCCTCACTGCAGAAACTGGAGCTAGGGGGTTTGTAGGAACGTCTGCATACAGCCTCATGAAACAGCTCTCAGTTGCAGGGAGGGGAAAAAAAAAACAGAGCCCTGAAAGCAATGGCAAACGGCAGAGAGGTGTTCAAGCTGGATCTGGTCAAGGAGGAACAAAAATGAACTTCATAAGGCTTAACTTTCCTACACTACAAATATCAGGTATCCCAGTGGCTCAGTGGTTAGAGTGCGAGTCTTTAAGTGGAAATGAGCATGTCCAGAGGGTCATGGGTTCGAATCCCAGCCATGGCTCGTCCCAAGATGGGAAAAAAAGGGGCAGCAGAGGAACATCCGGAGTCATGAACCGGATGTGGCCCAGCCCCCCCTAGAGTGTCAGGAGATAAGGGCCAAAACACTTGCTTGAAGGGGGATTCTCTTCTGAGGACTCTCTGCTGCCACGCTCTCCACGAGTTTCTTTCTACTACAGGAAGTTGCTTCAACCCTTTAAGAGCATTCCGTCCATCTAGAGATAAATTGTCCCTGACTTTGTGCCTTCTCACTGGATCCGGAAACTGCTGTGTACACGTAGCAATAAAGGGTTCTAGGGCTGCGTCTGCTTTGGGTGTAGGTCTGGAAGTAGGTGTGTACCAGGGTTTCTGTTGGAAATCCACATTCGAGGAAGAAGTTCCACCTGTAACACCCTCGTCCCTTTCCTCCAGATAAAAGTTTCGTTGCCATCTACGTCTTTCTACCCATGCATAGGTGCCTATTACCGGGTCTGCCACATTTATCGGTCCATGGGGGGGGGGCAGATGCGAGACAGTCAGGAAGACGGCAAATCTGAACCCATCAGGCGTGAGTTTGACGTTTCCTGCCACAATTATTGGGTCAAGTTTGCTCAGTTCTGCCTCTTGTTCTGGCCTGCTACTGTGCACATGTATTGTTCTTGTTCTCTTCATAGCTCCGTGTTTCTGTGTGCAGCGTCTATGTTTTTAAAGGCAATGTATCTAGTGGCCCAAATTGTAATGGAGCCTTTCCGAGGTAAACTAACACTTCCTGAGGTGGTACGTTCTTTCTTCAAGGAACAAAAACTTGTTTTCTGACCTGTTCCTAATCACCTGCAGTTTCGGTTCAATACACATTTTTCTACGATACCTGTTGATATTGTTTTTCTGTAACATCATCATCATCATCATCATCATCATCTCTCTCTCTCTCTCTCTCTCTCTCTCTCTCTCTCTCTCTCTCTCTCTATATATATATATATATATATATATATATACATATATATATATATATATATATATATATGTTTGTATGAATGGAAGGATGGAATCATTTGCAGGATCAGTATCTATCTTTTGGCTTCCGGTAGATTAAATTAATCTACAGTGCAAATGATGGCTCAAAGTCAAAGCCGTATATCGGCAAAACACCTGTTTTGAGGAAAGTAAAGCTGGAATTTTGAAAAGGTCATACTTTTGTATGCCGCAAAACACAGTTTTGTTTTTCATTTCTAATGCTTTTCGGTGTAATTCATAATAAGCTGCTGAGGTGTTGGGTTTCAAGACTAAATTGAAATAAGAATTGTTGAAATGATAAGATACACAGTTTTTGCATGAAATTGGTGATTCCTATGAAGGGGAAAAACTAAACAACTGAATATGCTCCAGTCTTGTTAAATATGCAGGTCCATGTGAGCAAAACTAGGAGACCTGACGGATATAATAATAATAATAATAATGAATACTTTATATAGCGCCTATTCTCGGCTAGAGACCAAGCTCTAAGCACTTTACAATCAACACTCGTTTACACCGTTTTGATCGAAAACAATACCACAAGCCGCTGTGTATTTTCATGGGTCAGCATCGTACTATAGAGAAAAATGGTTCGGTACCGAAT
>JADBJO010029643.1:7500-18802 GCA_016801955.1 Conus betulinus
GGTTTTGATGGCATGGCGTGCAGAGAACACGAATTCGCTCAACAAGTAATTAAAAATAATGGATGAAACACAAACAAAGTGTGTCACGGAAACATGCGACAAGAAGATCAAGCTGATGGCCAGCGACAGCACCACCTTCACTTCTGTTATAACTGTCTGTGGACAAAGGCTAGGATTCGTTCAAAAGTTCACGCTACTTGGATCCTTCATTACCAATAAAGGGCCTTAACAATGAATCCTTCCAAAGGCAGCAAAGAAAACGTCAGCACTGTCCGGACTGAAACCTTTTTGGAAGGACTAACGTCCTTCCACATGAAACACAAGGTCAGGCTTCTCTGTATACTTGTGTGTTTGATCTGCACCTATACATGTGAGACATGAACTATCACAACAGACCTGAAAAGAAGAATTCAAGGCATTGAAATGAGGTTTGCCGCAAGATACTAGATATACTGACAATAGTAGCCGTGAACAAGTGCGTCAACCCATCAAGCAGCATACCAAACTAATTGAAGATCTGCTGGCATGAATTATGAAGAGAAAATAACTTGGGTATGGCCGTATAAGAAGATCCAGTGGCCTTGTTGAAACGGTTTTGGGGAATTTTAGGGAGAGAGAAAGAGTAGAAGACAGAAAGAAGATGGACTGACATCACGCAGAATTGACAGGGAAACCGTTTGCAGACACACACGCCTGGACACACAACTGACAGAGCTGAAGGAACCTGGTGTCGGTTCTCCAGCCTGGTGACCCATTGACTCTTCAGGGAAAAAAACAAGAGAGATTAAATGAAGATGGGAATACAGACATGCCTTTCATTATCTCATCCTTTCTTTGCATCTGGGTGTGTCGAACTGTGCCTTTCGGGAGTCAGCAGTCAAGGTCTTGTGCATATCAAGAGAGTCAACAGTTCCGATTTTATGTTACCTGTATATGGTATTCTTTGATGGAAAGAATCTGTCGGTTTCTTTTTCTTCACATTGAGACTGCCCACACGCGGATTTGCTGTTAGTTTAACGCCAAGCAGTTAAATACAACAACAACAACAAAAAACACAATTAATTAAACAACAATTAAACAACAACAAAACAAATCGAGTGAAAACAACAGAGAATGTCATCCAGTCAGATGATGTTCCACTGTGTGTCCATTTGTATATTCTTTCAAGTGTGTTTAGAATGTTCTGAGAAAAGAGCAGAGCCTAAAGGCAACAGATTCTCTTGCTGGCTTCCGTCTATGAAATACATCTGTCATGAACACTAGTCATGATATCTGATAGTGCCATCACATTTCAATACGCGACTTTGCGTTCTCCGCTTGCCTATATTCTTACATTGCTTTGTGATTTTAGGGACAATTTCAGCAACTTAGTTTGATAATGTGGAAAGTTTGAGGGCTAAAGTACCTTTCTGATCCAAGGTTAATGATTCACCCGAGCCGAGCTTTCTCTCTCTGTCTCACTCTCTGTCTCTTTCTCTGTCTCTCCGTCTGTCTCTGTGTGTCTGTCTGTGTGTGTGTCTGTGTGTGTCTGTCTGTGTGTCTGTGTCTGTCTGTGTCTGTCTCTCTCTCTCTCTCTCTCTCTCTCTCTCTCTCTCTCTCTGTCTGTGTGTCTGTGTGTGTGTGTGTGTGTGTGTGTGTGTGTGTGTGTGTGTGTGTGTGTGTGTCTGAAAACGAAAAGCTTTATCCCACATACTCTTGCTGGGGTGTCAGGCGTTAGAATGTGTGAAACAAAAGCACTCTGTTCAGTCCGTAGATATAATCTGTCCCAAATGACAACTACTCGTTTATCACGGTTTTTTTTTTGTCTCTACGTGCTTGCCATGTATCCCTTCAGACACGAGGGCACACACAGGCATCAACTATAAAAAGAGACCCACCTGACCTCTCGGTCTTTCAGCATCTGAGCCGTTTCGTGACTGCAAGTGGCTATAGAACAACAAAAAAGATAGAAAGGAAAAGAAAAGAAGAAAGAAAAAAACCGACAGCACAACATAACCTTTCGCACACTTTTCAGTGAACTTTGAGCAAGTAGGTAACAGATTCTCTTCTCTCTCTCTCTCTCTCTCTCTCTCTCTCTCTCTCTCTCTCTCTCTCTCTCTCTCCTGAAAAAGAAAGAAAATATTTTAATCAAAGTATTGTTTCAGCAGGAAATTTCGTGTAATGTCAACCGATTTTCATCTAAAGGTAGGTACATAATGACGAATATTACAATCAAGATTAGCTTCAACTTCTGAAAAAGAAAGAAAAAAAAGAAAACAAAAGAAGAAGAAACGAACAAACGACAGCACAACATAACCTTCATCTAAAGGTAGGTACATAATGACGAATATTACAATCAAGATTAGCTTCAACCTTCTAAAAAAAAGAAAGAAAAAAAAAGAAAAGAAAAGAAGAAGAAACGAACAAACGACAGCATAACATAACCAGTTTTCAGTGAACTTTGAGCAAGAAGATAAGAGATCTCTCTCTCTCTCTCTCTCTCTCTCTCTCTCTCTCTCTCTCTCTCTCTCTCTCTCTCTCTCTCTCTCTCTCGGGGGGTAGGAGAGGGTGTCAAAGGGGCTACGTGCCGTTATGACCCAATGTCTTTGTGACCCAATGTCGTTGTGACCCAATGTCGTTGTGACCCCAATGGCAGATCGTTGTGTCCCAATGTCGATGTGACCCCATGTCGTTGTGCCTCCATGTCGATGCGATCCCATGTCGTTGTGCCCCCATGTCGATGTGCCCCCATGTCGTTGTGCCCCCATGTCGTTGTGCGCCCATGTCGATGTGCCCCAATGTCGATGTGCCCCAATGTCGATGTGCCCCAAAGATGACTCTCTCTCTCTCTCTCTCTCTCTCTCTCTCTCTCTCTCTCTGAACACTGAGGAAGAGTTGGACACATTTTCAGTTACTGTATTAGTAGCTTCTTGCACATTATACAGAATGAAAATGGGTAATAAAAATGGAAAAGGGGTATTGATAATAATTTTGACCATGGATTCGGTCTAAATGAAGCAAATCAGTCAGTCATCACGTCATTTCCAAAGGAAGGTCAAATCAAATGAGCCACAGCTAACAATTAGACTTTTTTAGTTAATGTATTAGTAGCTTTCTGCACATTAGACTGTACAGAATGGAAATATGTAATCAAACTGGAAAGGGACATTAATAAAGGAACACAAGGCAAAGCAAACCAGACAGTGGTCATCATTTTCATCACCGAAGAAAAAGGTCAAATCAAATGAGCCACAGCGGACCAGAATGACGGCAAATCCCTGGCTCTATGTTCGTATTGCCCCCGAAGGCGCTGAAGGCGTGTTTCTAGGTCTCTCCACTTCTGTCTCCTCCGTTGAGGCGTCACACCTTGCTCTGCTGCCGTGATTTTATTCTCTGCGTAACCTGAATGTCTTTTAGGTGACGAACAAACCGTCTAAAACGACGGGTGGCTGACCTGCACTGCTTCGTTCAGGACGCGATGGTATGCTGCAACAAGAAAGACTTAGGTCACTCTTGTGGAGGATACATTGGGCTTCTGTTTTTTTTTAAACCCCCCCCCCCCCCACCCACCCACCCCACACACACACACACACACACACACACACTCCCCATGCCCCCTGAAATGACATTTTTGGGCTTGTTAAGACCCCGGATCGAAGATCAGGGGGCATATTGTTTTTTGTCCTGTTTGTTGTTTTTGTTTTGTGTGTTCCCAGCCAAAGACTGAGAATGAGAACCGAAGAATGTCACGAGTCTGTCCCTCGTTCCGTCCGTCCGTCGCACGCTCAAGCGCAAAAAAATACTGAAGGTATTTTCATAAAATTTAGTGTGAACATGCACATGAACATGAGACAGCTTTGAAAGTGATCAAATTTTGTTTAGGTCAAAGATCAAGGTCACAGGGGTCAAATGAGCGTTGACTGGGAACACATTTGAATGGCTTGCCATCTTGTTTCGTTTGTCTGTTTGTTTTTGTCAAACTTTAACCTTGCTAAAAACTTCTGAACTATTTGTGCTAGAGACTTCAAGTTCGTTGTGCATATGTATCCCTATGTACCCTTTGACATGGCACCTTTCATATGGATCGCTGTCCTCAGTGACCTTGACCGTGACTTTGACGTTGCTTCTAACCTCTAAACTATTTGTGCCGGGGGAGGGGTGGGGGGGGAGGTTGGCCATGACCTTCAAGTGACCTTTTTTCCTTACGTATAACTTTTATTACCGGGGCAACAAGTTTCGCAAACAGATCGTGTTATTTACGTTTTTGACTTCATTTAGTACGGCCTACTAGCCCCCCCCCCCCCCCCCAAACTCTCTCTCTCTCTCTCTCTCTCTCTCTCTCTCTCTCTCTCTCTCTAGCGCGCGCTCGTTTCCTTTAACTCTAGCATGTCTAGGGCAGTACATCCATAAGAGTCTCTCCAATGGAAGAATGCGCGTTAGTTCATTCCAAGCAGAGCTTTCCCATTCCACTTTTCACTTTCTGAAGCTGGTTCATCGAGTCAGTCAGTATCATGGCTTGTTGAGTTTGAAACTGGCTTGTGGATGAAAGCCAGTGGAGTGCTTGTGTCACTGCTTCTACCTCCATTGTTAGACTTGAAGTTGTTAAACTGCACGCACTATCGTCTTCCTGGATAGTTTGGCATTTTTTTGCTTCACTCTGTATCTCCAGCCTATCTTGCCTTTGGTGATAGAACCGTCAGTGTATATTACAATATCATCTTTTGTGCAAAGGTCTTCTACCTGCGTCTGAATTTCTGCATTGTTTTGCTTTCTGGCCATTCTCGACAATGTCTTCCAAGTTCTGGAGCGATGGCAATTTGGTAGACGTGTTTCAAGTGATCTGGATTTCTCCCATTCCTTGGTTTCTTTGAGTTCTTTGAGCACACAAGCTGTATACTGTCTTCAGCCTGTCCCATCATGATTTTCCATGTCCTAGCTGAGTGCCTTTTGTTTCCTTGACCGCCGCATGAAGTGGGTTTTGGGGATTTTCAAGTGCTCTGAAATGGTCTATTAAAACTTCAACTGTCCCTTCTCTCTGGAAAGCCTCAGTGATCTGTCCTATACCCAAAAAGTCCAAACCATCTTCCCTCAATGACTACCGCCCAGTCGCTCTAACATCCATTGTGATGAAGTGTTTCGAAAGAGCAATACTCAGTCACCTCCTCACTGACACAGTCAGTCATCAAGATCCTTATCAGTTTGCATACAAACGCAACAGATGCACAGACGATGCCACTCTCACACTTTTACACAACGCTTACACTCACCTGGAGAAAACAGATTCTTTTTGTTCGTATTCTTTTTATTGATTTTTCATCAGCTTTTAACACCATCCAGCCTCATCTCTTAGCGCACAAACTTTTATCCTTAAATGTCAGACCCAGGCTTATCCTGTGGATCACAGATTTCCTCATCTCCAGATCCCAATCAGTGCGCTATCAATCTGTCATGTCATCTGTCCTCTTTTGCTCCACAGGTTCCCCTCAAGGTACCGTTCTTTCTCCTGTCCTCTTTACTCTGTACACCAAAGACTGCATTGGTACAGAAGAAACACCAGTCATTAAATATTCAGATGATACAGCCCTTGTAGACCTTTCCAATTCTGATGTAACATATTTTGATGAAGTTGAGCGTTTCAGCACCTGTGTAAAGAAAATTATCTTGAGCTTAACGTCAAAAAAAACAAAGGAGATGATCATAGATTTTAGGAAAGCGGAAAATTATGTGCCTGATCTTATATTTGATGGAGAAAAGTGGAACGGGTAGAGGAATACAAATATCTGGGCACAACGTTAGACAATAAGCTCACTTTCAATACACACACCAGGTCCGCATACAAAAAATGCCAAATCAGAATGCATTTCCTACGCAAATTGAGAATCTGCATGTCCAGCCAAAAATTCTTAAAACATTTTACAGGAGTTTTATTGAGTCTGTCTTGACTTTTTCATGCATTTTGCTGGTATGGAAATCTTAATTTGAAAAACAGCAAACTCTTGGATAGCGTTGTGAACATCTGCGGTAAGATTGTTGGTGAGAGACAGGAGAGTATGAGTGAGTTGTATGAAAGGCGTGCGGTCAACAAGGCTCGTGCGATTGTTAGTGACAGTGGGCATACGCTTGCGCGACAGTTTGTGCTCCTTCCATCAGGCAGACGATTTTGTGTTCCCAGAGCTAAGCTGATGCGCACAAAAAGAGCTTTGTGTTCAAATCCATTGCGTTTTTAACAAACACAGCGTGTAAGAAGAGGCGATGGATCACCTGTGACACAAGCATGTGCGCGTGGGTGTGTATGTCTGTGAGCAAGCGGAAAGTAAGTATAGATGCTGGAGTGTGGGTGTGTTTCTGTTTTATGTGTGCATGTCCTGGAACAGTGAGGAATAGAAATGTCTGGAATATGTCTTATCTTAATGATTTTTAATGATAAATCAATAATCTCTCTCTCTCTCTCTCTCTCTCTCTCTCTCTCTCTCTCTCTCTCTCTCTCTCTCTCTCTCTCTCTCTCATACGTGCACACATTTATGTATATATAATCATCATGTGGCTGAGTGCGTACTTTATTTGCACTACCAAAAGGAGAAAGATTGAAATTCCCATTTTGGTGTTACACGCATGTTTTATTGTTTGTAAGTAATTTTAATTTCCAGTGTCACGTTTGTAACTATAAATATGTATGTCTTAACTTTTTAGGGCAGCGGTCACAAATGTAATTTCTCTTGTAACGAGAGATAATAAAGTTTTCTGAATCTGGAGACAACGAAATTTCTTCATAAACTATTCTACACACACTTTTCGAAAAAGGTATCTACCCAGAATGCTGGTCTAAGGCAATTATAATTCCAATTTACAAGAAAGGGAATCCTGAAAATGTGGACAATTATAGAGGTGTTTCATTTTTAAGTACTGTATCCAAATGCTATACATTGATATCAAACAGGAGATTACATTCCTGGATTGACAACAACCAGCTGATTTCTGAAAACCAAGCAGGATTCAGGAAAAACTACTTAACTACTGATCAGATATTTACACTATATGCAACCGTTCAGAAATGTATGTCTATGAAGGGAAGGAAATTATACGCTGCCTTCGTGGACTTTAAAAAGGCCTTTGATTCTGTTCGTCATGACAAACTTTTAGAATGCATTAGAAACCAGGGTGTGAAAGGGAAATTTTTTGCTTCTTTGTCTGCTATGTATAATTCATTATTGTCATGTGTACGGGTAAACAATGAACTGTCCGAATTTTTTTTTGCGTGTCCTGTTGGTGTTAGAAAGGGGTGCGTTTTGAGCCTGTGTTATTTTCAATGTTCATTAACCAGTTAGCCAATAGTGTGAATGAAAGAGGTAATCATGGTGTTCAAATTTTGCCTGATATAGTAGAACTTTTTGTTCTTCTTTTTGCTGATGATGTTGTTTACTACTTTCAATCACACTATTTGGTTTACAACAGCAATTAAATATTTTGAAAGATTTTTGCGAGAATATGTTCTTGACATTAATACTGATAAAACTACAGTAATGGTCTTTAGGAAAGGGGTTTTCTTGGAAAACGTGAGAGGTGGTTTTATAATGGCTCCAAGTTAGAAGTGGTAAATAGTTATTGTTATCTGGGTTTCAATTTTACAACAATGATTAGTGCAAAAAAAGGAACTGATCACTTGGTTACAAAAGGAAAGAAAGCAGTGGTTCAATTAAATAGGACTTTCAGTAAATTTAAAGAAATGAACAATAAATCCCTTTTCAAAAATATTTGACGTGAAGATCCAACCCATTTTATTATATTCATCCGAAACATGGGGATTAGATAGATTAGAACAAATCGAAAAAGTTCATATGTTGGCGTGTAAAAGATTTTTTAGGCGTTCCAGTCAAAGACTCCAATAAGATGGTATATGGTGACCTGGGTAGATATCCGCTTTATGTTAACTCATGTGCGAATTCCATTAGATATTGGTTAAAGCTGCTACATATGAATCCTGATCGGTTGCCTTATAAGGCGTATCTAATGTTAACGGAATTGGACAGGAATGGGAAGGACTGCTGGGCGTCAAAAATAAGAGAAATTCTGTGCACAACTGGTTTCTACATAGTGTGGTTTCAACAAGGTGTAGGGGATAGAAAGGCTTTTTTTTGAGTATGTTTTAAACAGAGACTAGTAGATATGTTTATACAAGAATGGTATGGCGCTATTCGAGATGGAGACAGATATGAGAGTTATCGAAGTTTCAAAGTCATTTTTGAAAAAGATAAGTACATATGTCATATGGATGTATATTGTTTTCGTGTTGCTATTGCTCAAATAAGGTTTAATGTTCTACCACTCAACAACAATTTATAGATATAGTGATTGAGTTCAAGATAAAATGTCCTTTTTTGTAAATCAAAAATGAAAGCGAGGGCTCATTTTTTGAAGGAGTGCATTATGTATAATGACTTAAGAGAGAAGTTTCTAAGTGGTCATGTTAACACTTCAATGCATAGCTTCTTGAATCAGAAAACAGTGATTTAAAACAAAATCTTTCTAGGTATGTTTTTCATGCAGGTAATAGAAGGCAGAAAATGTTAGGGTAATTATATAATCTCTTTACATGGGTATATTTCAAACTTCGATGTTTATGAAATTGGTAATTATCAAACAGTGCATGGTTTTGTTAATGGTGATAATTGTTTTTCATCTTCTCCATATTTGATAAGTCCATGACTTGTTTATGTTTTGCATGTCCTGCACATGTATTGTGCTCAGTGCCGACTATTCCCCAGTCCCCGTGCCCCGTCCCCTGTATTGTGGCCCAAGGCCGATGTACAGTAAATTCTCTCTCTCTCTCTTTCTTTCTCTCTCTCTCTCTCTCTCTCTCTCTCTCTCTCTCTCAATTATTTATAAATGATAAAATCGAAAGTTCATGAAAAAACGGGCAAGAAACTTTGTTACCAATCATAGAATATTCTAGAATGTTTCAGAATTATGACGTAGCACATCCAGTCAAACTGCATGGAACTTTCTCATACGATAAAGAACTATCATGTATTATATCCGATCCAAACGGAGGGAAAAGGAGAGTGGGGGGGGGGGGGGGGGGGGGGGGGGGGGGGGGGGGGATAGGGGCACTTATGGGCAACGCGTGTTAAGGGGGAAAACTCTTCCTGAAGATTAGGTCTTAAGGACAAGATTTATGACGAAGGCCTCTGGATGGAGGCCGAAAGCTTCGCTTCGGCTAAACTCTCCTGTGTGAAAAAGGTAAAAGACTGCGTTTACTCAAGATCTATCTTGTTTGGTTTGAAGATGAAGAAACCGACTTTTGTTGTTTAAACATCAGTGTGCGTGTGTGTGTGGGGGTTCCCCGCTGCCCTGGCAAAATTGATGTAGATTGAAGATAGCCGCCTGGTATTTCTTACCAAGCCACAAAAATTGTCACTTATTGTTATCGTGTGCCATCGTGTACCGGTGGAAATGGAGGACACGTATAAACATCCATGCATCCTATGTGATAAACTGGAGGAATAAATGAGATAAATGAAAATGAGTGACTGATATTTGAATGGTACGGGAAACGACTGAATGAGCAGCCAGTAGGCTGCTCTTCGGCCGCTCTACCTGGGTAGGCAGCCCGTTGAGTGAGTGAGGAGGTGTGTTTTATTGTAAAGCGCTTAGAGCTTGGTCTGTGACCGAGGAAAAAAACATATAGACTCTCGATAGTTACTAAAGTGGTAAAAAGTTTGAATTTTCTAAAAAAAAAAAAATGTCAGTCACTCTCCATGGGGACAGGATCCCCAAAGTTTTGTTGCATTTAGCAACCAGTCTTGTACGATCAAGATTGACTTACGGACAGGAGGTATTCTTTTCAGCTCCGCGATCGCATTTAAAGAAACTTCAAAGAATTGACAGTAAAGCTGTAAAGTTGGCCCTGGGTGTACCTGTGCACACTAAGTCCTCTGAAGTTTATAAGATAGCAGGCCTTTTGCCACTTGATGAAGAAAGGAAAATAAGTTCTGTAAAATATGTAGTGAGACGGATTGCCGTGGACGACCTTGAAGAGTTAAATATACACGATCCGACATTGATTTTTCGAAAAATGCACAGAAAAATTCAAATTTAGAGACGCTTCGTTCATATGTTTCAGACGTTTTTAATTCATCAAAGATTAACCCACACGAGGTAGCGCCTCGCGTACTGGTTCCGCCGGTACCCCCTTGGGAACTAACGGAAGTAAAAGTTAACATTTTTTTTTTTCTTCTGATCTAAATAAAGCGATGTCGCCGCATGTGTTAGCAGCATCTGTCAAAATTGACATGGAAGAAAAGTTTACTAACTATTTGAAAGTATACACTGACGGCTCAGTTCTTGATGATGGTAGTGCGGGATCTGGCTTTGTAATTCCAGATTACAAAGCTGAAAAATCATATTATTTAGGTAAGGGTCATTCCATATTTACAGCTGAACTTGTTGCTGTCCTGATGGCATTAAATTATTTAATTTCCTTGCCAGTCTCAATATTTAATATCCTGTTTTGTGTGTGATTCACAGTCAGTATTAAAAAGTTTGCATTGTTTTGAAAATACACAGAGAGAGGAATATTATTTGAGATTAAGTACATGTTGCACTGTCTTTACATGAAAGGTACTAATGTTGTATTTTCGTGGGTTCCATCGCACACCTCCTTCATTTTTAACGATCAAGCAGATAGAGCAGCAAAAGGGGAGCAAAGAATATATTAGGTAGTATTAAGGTTGACTGTCCTTTGTCACACAAGGAAATTAGTCATATAATCGAAAGGGATTTCTGGAGTCAATACAGTTCCTCATCAAAACCTCGTCAGCAAACTCTGTCAAACTTTGTGTCGATTAGCCGACCGGTTTCAAGCCTGGCTTTTAGACTTTTATGTAATTCCCTACGAACCAAGTATTGCCAGACTGTAAGTGTGTATGTCGTGGGGATCTTTCAGTTCAACATGTGATTTTTGATTGTGAACTAACGAAACCCTTTTTGAATGGTGTTATACCAAGTGCTGACACTGGGCATGTTAATGTGTTTGACTTTTTAGATTCGTTGCCAGTTGTTTCTCTTGTTAAATTAACGAGACACCTTTTTGAAAAGTCCATTAAGAAACATTTTTATAATCATAATCGTAAGTTAGATTACTTTAGTTATTTTTCTCTAATTTTTCATAGTTACTGTCCTATAATTCATCTATCCTTTATTTTTGTTCTATGTAACCACATCGTCCTCTTCTCTTCTTTTATGATAATAGTCTAAAATTGTAAACACTATGTTATTTAGACGTCTGCAATCATCACCTATATGTGTGACGAGACGTAAAACAGAA
>JADBJO010029644.1:0-18799 GCA_016801955.1 Conus betulinus
AAAGGTGTATCAGTGATAGGCCTTTTGCAAATATTTGACAGTAAAAGCCAGTAATATTTTAAATAAAGACCAAACTGGCACCAGACATTAAAAGTAAACAAATGATGTTTCAGATCACTCATTCCTAGCCCACAGGACATGAAATATGTTTTGGAAATCAATTTTCTTCCAAATTTGATAAGATTAACATACCCATAACGACAACAATCTCACTCACACCAAACATATAGAACAAAGTTTACAGAGACTGGTGCACGAGCACATATACTGCACATATTGATATGAAGAAAACATATGTTTATCAGCCATGGACTCTACGACAGGGTATGTTGCTGTAATATTTGCAATGGCCTACCAAGGAAAGGCATAACTCATACAGTGATACAAGTTCAGAGCAGTATCTGGCGTGATGGACAGTCCCATTCATACTGCACACACACACACACACACACACACACACACACACACACACACACAGAGACTGACTGACTGAAACCAATTTATTGTCAGATTAACTCAAGGTTGTACTGACCACACACACACACACACACACGTCTGCACGTGCTGATTTACAGTCATGCACTTCCAAACACGGACCAACCAAAAAAAACCCTATTTGTTCGGGAGTAGTAACAGCATCTTGTTTTCCTGTAATATTTGCAAAGGTGTATCAGTGATAGGCCTTTGCAAATATTTGACAGTAAAATCAGTAATCTTTTAAATAAGGACCGAACTGGCACCAGACATTAAAAGTAAACAAATGGTATTTGAGGTCACTCATTCATATATATATATATATGAGAAAACATGTTTATCATGGACTCTTTAAAGCAGGCTATGTTGCTGTCATATTTGCAATGGCGTACCAAGGATAGGCCATTGCAAAGATGAGACAAACAGCACAGCTCATATAGCGGCACAAAGATTATTTAAGTATCTGGCATCAAGGATAAGCAAATACAAATGGTCATTAGGACTAGTAACCAAACCATCCATCTCAAAGAACAAGTCCCATTCATACCGAATACATGGAGACACACACACACACGTCTGCACGTGCTCATTTACAGTCATGCACTTCCAAACATGGAACAAACAAAAAAAAACTATTTGTTCGGGAGTAGTAATAGCACCTTGTTTTACTGTAATGTTTACAAAGGCGTATCAGTGATAGGCCCTTGCAGATATTTGACAGTAAAACCAGTAATCTTTTAAATAAAGACCAAGCTGACACCAGACATCAAAAGTAAACAAATGTTATTTGAGATCACATATTTGTGGCCCACAGGACATCAGATAGGTTTTGGAAATCAATTTTCTTTCAAATTTGAGAAGATTAACATAACAACAACAATCTCGCTCGCTCACACCAAACATGTAGAACAAGGTTCACAGAGACTGGTACACGAACACATATACTGCAAACTTAGATATGAAGAAAACATGTTTATCACCCAAGGACCCTTTACATCAGGGTATGTTGCTGTAATATTTGCAATGGCCTGTCAAGGAAAGGCATAACTCATACAGAGTACAAAGTTGAGACCAGTATCTGGCATTAAGGATAGTCTCATTCATACCGACACACACACACACACACACACACACACACACACACACACACACACACATACACACACACACCTCTGCACATGCAGAGAAGCACACATGTGATTCACACATGTGTGAAGTGAAGAGTCTCTCTTTCAGCAGAGTCTGATACACTAGTGGCTGCAGAAGACGGCTGCCCACGCCTCTTCCGTACATGCTGACTCTCTCCCTCTCAGCAGCCTTCTGGTTTCGTGCCTTGGCACGCTCAAGGTGACCACTGTGACAAGAAGATCCATAACATGTTCTGTGCCACTTTGCTTTCCTATCTTTTAGATTGGAGGCAGTGTACCCATGCAATCGCCCACTGATCTGTGCATGGTCAGCATCTCCATGCTGACCTCTTTCGTGCACAAACTGGAGAACTTTGCGTAGGGTTCCTCTGATGGTTCTGACACAAAAAGACACCAGTGCCAGGCTCCTGACACTGATACACAGTTTGAAATCGGTTTCTGGTTTCTTACTGGTTCTGGGCTCCATCTCGTGCGACTGCTCCTAATGGCTCATGCACTTCGATCTGCAACACACGAAATTGAGGGTAATGTAGATGTGCATTTCTTATTTCTAAGGCCTTAACTATCATGCAAACGTTAGCTGATGTGGATTATCATTGCATCTTCCCGAAGAGGAGAAAGTGAGATCTCAGTATTATATGCTGGTTTGGATGGGTCGTGGCTGCAAAGTTCAAGAAGTTAGTTGTATGATCATAGACAGGATAAACAGATAATCTGTAATGAAGACACTGTTAGTTCAGATTGAATATTTGTCGGGAACACTTTAGAAACACAATGTAACATTCTGGCACTCCACACTCTGAAACAAAGCGTAATAAATACAGTACGTTGGGTCAAAAATGACCTTTCAGCTGTGACGCTGTGTACTGAAGGCCCACAGAAAAAAAATGGCGACATTTCCCACTTCCTGGCAATGCTAAAAAAAACACATTCATAATAGCTGCAAAAATTAACATGCAAAACCGACGGGAATCCCAGTCTGTTACAGAGAGAGAGAGAGAGAGAGAGAGAGAGAGAGAGAGAGAGAGAGAGAGAGAACGAACGAACAAATGAATTTTATTTTGGGAAGGTAGTGGACTAAGCATGAATACTTTTGTACATCCAGCCCTCTGGGCAAGAAAAAAAAATCGATATATAGTAAAAAGCAAATCAAACAAACACACATGAAAAAAATGCAACAATTGCTTGCATGAGAACCTTTGACAAAAAGAAACAAGAAAAAGAAACCAATAAACACCACCACCACTACCAACAACAAAATGATCAGGGCAAGAGGGGGGGGGGGGGGGGGGGGGAAGAGAGAGAGAAGAGAGAGAGAGAGATGCTTGACGCGCGTTTAACGCCGCACCATTTATTGTGAGGCCAAAGGTCTGTACATAAAGAGTTCGCAGCATCAAATTTTCGATTTTTCCAAAGAAAACAGTATGAATGAAATGAAACATAGTTCTCGTTCGCTTACATAAATTCAATCTCAGTAAGGGGACACCAGCCTCAGATTCTGTCGCTATGAAGGCTTGTTTTCAGAGATGTTTTTTTTTTTCCCCAAAAAACTCGAGTTATATTTAGGGTTAGGGTTAGGATGGGGTTAGGGTAGGGTTTAAATAATGTAGTGACTTCATTGCAATCAAGAACATACCGAAAAACCATCCCAACAATTTATGTCAGTAATACATATTATAGATATTAACAGAACATACTAGTTAATCGAGACAATATTTCCTAAGGTTGATAGGCAACACTATTGTATACCAACATATATATCCTCGAACCTTTGTAATACTAGTCACCCAGGTAAAATTAAGAACAGGCCTATAACATTTCCTCTAATAAGATACCTTTCCTAACTGGTTGTATGACTTTAGGCTGGGCTATTCTTAAAGACCCAATACACTAGATACTCGTCGACATGCCAGCTGTGCTCCAACGTCTCTTGTTGCTGTACCGCCCGCGCGCCTCGCGCGGCCCGCGACCCCCCCCCCCCCCCCCCCCCCCCCCCACAGCGGAAGCGTAAGGGGGGGGGGGGGGGGGGGGAGACCGCGAACCGCACGGGGCGCGCCGGCCGGACATACTCTATTAATAAACCTTTCCTAACTGGTTGTATGACTTTAGGCTGGGCTATTCTTAAAGACACAATACACTAGATACTCGTCGACATGCCAACTGTGCTCCGACGTCTCTTGTTGCTGTCCGGTCCGCGCGCCTCCCCCCCCCCCCCCCCTCCCCTCCATCACAGCACGCGCGCGAGAGAGAGAGAGAGAGAGAGAGAAAGACAGACAGACAGACAGACAGACTGTCCGACTGACCAACTGGCGGTAGATAGGCAGAGATAAAGAAAGAGAAAGACAATGAAACAGACATGGAGAAACACCCGCGAAAGGCTTTGAAAAAACACATTAATGGCAAAGGATAATCAGTGCAATTTGTGTAGAATTGAGTCAACTTCGAACATCAAATATTTGTTACATTAAATCTGAATTAAGAATTTTCAATATATTTTAGGGTATAGTGCAGTCAAATCTGAGACATTCATAAGATATTTTTGAAAATTAGACTTGAATTTCTTTAAGTTTGATTGATTTTTTTAGTTCTTGAGGAATATGGTTCCATAGCCAACTTCTGGAATATGCCAAACTAGACTTGTATAGATTAATCATTGCAAACGGGAGGTTTATTTTATGTGAATGTCGATAGTCGTTAAAAGTGAACACATTTGTTAGAGAAAATGGAGCATTTCCATGGAGTACCTTATGCATAAAGAGTCCTTTTATTGTATAGAAGTTTGGCTTTAAATGGGAGAATGCCTGATTGCTTATAGTCTGAATCTACCAGTTATGATGGTCGACCTTACATTACTTTGACAGGTCTTTTGTGAAGGCTAATTAGTGGTTTGAGTGAATTATTGCTCGCTGAATCCCAACGCGTTGAGGCATAGTCAATAAAAGGCTGAATGTAAGAGTGAAAGAATACTTTTCTTGCATGCAAATTTAAGAAGTTCTTAATCCGTTTTAGAAGATATAGTTTTCTTGCAACGTTTCTAGATTAAGACTAAGTGTTTTGACCAAGTTGGATTATTATCTATTGTTATTCCAAGACTTTGTGACTGGTTACTTTGACGTTTTCATTAGAAATGCAAAGTACTGGCAGCTTTTGGCTTAGAGTTTGACGTTTCTTGTCTTGTAGTTATCATCATGAATTTAGTTTTTTTGAGGATGGAGAGCCATGTGATTAAATAGTGTCCATTTAACCAAGAGATTGATGTTTTCTTGGATGTCACTGCAAACCTGTTTGGCGTCAGAACTACTTGTGTCCAAGGTTGTATCATCAGCGAACATTTCACTGTATATTTTCAAGTACAATGGCAGATCAATGATGCAAAATGAAAACAACAGAGGACCTAATACTGACCCTTGTGGGACACCAAATTTGTTGGGAAGAAAATCAGATTTGTATGTGTTTACGGACACAATTTGTTATCTGTTGGAGAGAAAAGATGAAATAAGTTTCAGTGTTTTGTATGATAGCTTTTACAAAGTTAGTTTTCTAAGTAAAAGTTCATGATTTATAACGTCGAAAGCTTTTTGCGAAATCTACAAAGAGAATTCCTGAAAATTGCTTGTAGTTCATGTTTAAGATCCATCTATTTATTAATTTAGTTAGCACTGTATGGCACGAATGGTTTTCTCTGAACCCTGATTGACTTGGGTGGATTAAACCATATTTTTCTGCATGGGAATGGAGACATTTATTGATGTGGAGTTAAAAGGCTGTTAAAAAGTTAAAACAAAATGGAATGTAAAAGTCAGCAACACCTAAATAAATCATATGTGTCCAAGTGATCAAAGCATGAAAGGTCTTTTACTGAGTTAAACACGTGATCTGTTGCATTGTCTTGAATAAAGTAGAGCGTAGTTGTCCTCTGTAGCGTCACCTTGAACAAAGCAAAACACGAGAGAGAGAGAGAGAGAGAGAGAGAGAGAGAGAGAGAGAGAGGGAGAGAGGAGAGAGAGAGAGAGAGAGAGAGAGAGAGAGAGAGAGAGCTGGAATAGAAGCAAAACACACTTGTTCTCTGCGGCGTACCTGGAATAGAAGCAAAACACACTTGTTGACTGCTGGGTTATCTGGAACACAAGCAAAATACACTTGTTCTCTGTCGCGTACTTGGAATAGAAGCAAAACACACTTGTTCTCTGCTGCGTACCTGCAATAGAAGCAAACCACCCGCGTTCCCTGCTGAGAACCTGGAATACAAGCAAAAAACACACTTGTTCTCTATTTGGTACCTGGAATAGAGCAAAACACAATTGTTCTCTGCTGCTGCGCACCTGGAATACACTTGTTCTCTGATGGGAACCTGGAATAGAAGCAAAACGTACTTGTTCTCTACAGCGTACCTGGAATAGAAGTAAAACACACTTGTTCTCTGCTGCATACCTGGAATAGAAGCAAAACACAATTGTGTTGACTGCTGGGTACCTGGAACACAAGCAAAATACACTTGTTCTCTGCTGTGTACCTGAAATAGAAGCAAAACACACTTGTTCTCTGCTGTATACCTGGAATAGAAGCAAAACACACTTGTTCTCTATTTGGTATCTGGAACAGAAGCAAAACACACTTGTTCTCTACAGCGTAGAAGAGAAAACACACTTGTTCTCTGCTGCGTATCTGGAATACACTTGTTCTCTGATGGGAACTTGGAATAGAAGCAAAACATACTTGTTCTCTACATCAGACCTGGAATAGAAGTAAAACACACTTGTTCTCTGCTGCGCACCTGGAATAGAAGCATAACACATTTGTTCTCTGCTGCGTACCTGTAATACAAGCAAAACACACTTGTTCTCTGCTGCGTACCTGTAATGCAAGCAAAACACACTTGTTCTCTGCTGCGTACCTGTAATGCAAGCAAAAACACACTTGTTCTCTGCTGCGTACCTGTAATACAAGCAAAACACACTTGTTCTCTGCTGCGTACCTGTAATGCAAGCAAAACACACTTGTTCTCTGCTGCGTACCTGTAATACAAGCAAAACACACACTTGTTCTCTGCTGCGTACCTGTAATACAAAAAAAACACACTTGTTCTCTGCTGCTGCGTACCTGTAATACAAGCAAACATACTTGTTCTCTGCAGCGTACTTGCAATAGAAGCAAAACGCTTGTTTTCTGCTTCGAACCTGGAGTAGAAGCAAAACACACTTGTTCTCTGCTGTGTACCTGTAATACAAGCAAAACACACTTGTTCTCTGCTGTGTACCTGTAATACAAGCAAAACACACTTGTTCTCTGCTGCGTACGTGCAATAGAAGCAAACCATCCGTGTTCCCTACTGAGAACCTTGAATACAAGCAAAGCACACTTGTTCTCTCCTGCATACCTGGAACGCAGGAGAGAAGAAGTGTGTTTTGCTTGTATTCCAGGTTCTCAGCAGGTGGGGTGGGGTGGGGTGGAGTGTTTTATGAGGTTGTGTGTGGTGTTGGGGGTGTGGGGGGTGTGTGTGTGTGTGGTGTGTGTGGTGTGTGTGTTGAGTATTGTATTGTGCACTGCGTTTGTGGTGTGGTGTGGTTTACTGTGTGGTGATGTGTGTTGTAGTATGGTGTGTGTCGTGTTTTGTGGTATGGCGGAGATGTGGTAGTGGTGTGGTGAGGGTGTGGTGAGGATGTGGTGTGTGTGTGTGGGGGGGGGTGTTGTGTGGTCGGGGTGTAATGGGGGTGAGTTGTGTTGTGGTGGGAAAGAGAAGAGGGCACTGAATCCTTGGAACAAAGAAAGGCTAAACATTGTAGAATAAAAGAAGGCGCTAAGTACTGAGAAAAGTGCACTAAAGCCTGGGAAAGAAGGCATGGAACCCTGGAAAGGACAGAACACTAAATCATGGGGAAGAAAAACGCACGAAAACCAGGAAAGAAGACACGTGAGCTTAGGACAGAAGAACCCTGGGAAAGAAGGTGGCACTAAACCCTTGGAAAGAAGAAGACATAATACTCTGAGAAAGAAGACCCAAAATCCTGGAAAAGAAGACGCATGGAAAGAATCATTGAAGACTAGAAAGTTATAAAAGGTACACCCCAATTAAAAAACAAAGACGAGCATCAGCTGTGGAAAATATGCAACACTAATTCCTGAACAAAAGGACACAAACATCTGTGAATCAAGAAAACACTCAACCCTGAAAGAAGACTAGCATCTGAGAACGAAGAAGATTCTAGTACCGCACAAAGGAGATTTCAAACTTGTGAGTGACCAAAATATACCCCCTGTAAAAGACAGTAGAAACTTTTGTGAGGAAAGGCGACATGAAACTCTGGGAGAGAAGACGACACAACTCTACACAAGGAAACACTAAACTCTATGACAGCACACTTAAATATAAAAGAAAGGGACAGCTACACTGGAAGAAGTGTAAAGACGAGAGAGAAAAACGAGCGAAAAGTCCCGACAATACTCCCCCATTTGTGGTTGGCCGCATCCACTGAGTTCGTTTCACATTACCTAGTCTCTGTTGTCCGCTCCTTGCCCCGTCGATGTAGCAGTGTCTTGCCCCTGTCAATACATAATCAGTATCTTCAGTTAATGTCTTATTCCATCTGCTAACAAATCTAATTTATTCAATTCATCAAAACTAACTTAGTTTAAGAAACATTTTTAGTTTTGCTATTTCCATCTGACTATATTTTGTTTGTTTCACGCCATGTATTATGGGGAACCGAGTAAAAGCTTGCCGCTGTCTTCAATGTTTGTGCGTGTCCATGTGAGTGTGTGTGTGTGTGTGTGTGTGTGTGTGTGTGTGTGTGTGTGTGTGTGTGTGTGTACGTGTCCTTGTGTGAGTGTGTGTGGTGTGTGTGTGTGTGTGTGTGTGTGTGTGTGTGTGTGTGTGTGTGTGTGTGTGTGTGTGTGTGTGTGCGTGTGTGCGCGCACACGTGCGCGTGCATATGCACATCCATGTGCTTGAGGGCATGTAAGTGTGACTGCGGGCGTGTGCCTGGATGCATATTTGTGTATGTTTGTGCATGTTAAAACCAATGGCGTTCAAGTATATTATTTGTGCACGCACGAACGTCTATATTCATTCATTCATAACTGAGCTTTGCTAAAAAAAGTATACGTTCATACGTATGTATCATGTTGTACACTTACACACTAACATACGAATACACACACGAACATTACCACAGATACATCCATGCATGCAGCTCATATCTAAATACACATTTTCATTTCACGAACACTCTCATATACTGAATCAAATGCCCTGATCATTGTCATTTACACCAGCAATGACTCGGATAAAACAAATGACCTGCTTGAAATTTCCTTTTCATCATATCATTGCAGATTTGGAGGTAAAGATGCGCTGTTGTTATTCTTCACAGCTCCGCCGAAAGACCTCACAGAACTAATGAAGACTGACACCACTGTTAAATGACACACCCCTCCAGCCCCCCTTCAGGAAAACAAGCTCTACATCGAATTACTAAAAGAAGACTCAAAACAAGATCACACATATTAGCAGGGAGAAAACAGATGTGCAGTTCAAGCTCCCTTTAGGTGATGAAAACAGACCTCCTTATCATACTACTGATTCTAAAATTAACAGAGATGCCAGACTGGATCGTACCAGGTCTTCTTACACATATTTCAGATGTTCACAAAGTTTTTTTTTTTGTTTGTTTTTTTTTTTTTTTTTTTGTCAATGCTCTCGCTTATTTGTCAATGTTCAGTCATGAAACGTACAGAGTTTTCTACCAATTTGTGAATGTCTGTGCATGTTAAATCCAATACGTGGACATATATGGTGGTTTTTAAGGGCTTGGTAGTGAGAAGTATGGAATCAGTGTTCCATATATCTTTGGTCTACCTGTAATTAAAACAAAACAACAAGCAAAAGAAAGCACAAACAAGTAAACAAAAAAAAAAGAGAAAGCAAAGAATACGTCCATTTTTAAAAATCCCTCTACGGGGAGATCGCTACTATGTCCATCCACTGACAGTTCCCATGACCTGACCAACTCTTAAAACTTTGGCACGCGCGCCAGAGGCGAAGATGTGAGGGGAAAACAAAACGTTATGAGAAAAGGGCATCAGAGTTTAACATCGAAATGTGAACAATATTTTAAAACATCTGTAAAAATCTTATAAAAAATATTATGTATTATTCTGCGGAAATCTGAATATCTTGCTTTAAAACATGGACAGTTAAAACGATATTTTTGTCGAAGAAATTTCGTCTACCACACAAACGAAAGAATATCTAGAGAGAGCTGGGATCTGTGGTAAATTCCAAACATTATTTCTAAAAAAAAAAAACCCATTAAGACAAAAAAATCTGACTGCTTTACTGCAGGGATGCACACCCCTGAGAACAAAAAAGGACAACGATCAATGCCATGATGGTTATAAATACCCGTTACACACCCTTTTAATAATCTTTATTGTCGAAACAGTGTGACTGATGTTCCAAGTACCTACTTGACTGGGGGAACAAAATGAAAATGTAACAGTTCTGCTACTATTACGACATTCGAATTAACTACTTTAACAAGTAGTGGCGCGCACCTTCTCTCTGGTCTGCGATCCTGGTGGTCGTCTGGCAGACTGGCACCACTTCCTGTTTGGTCCTGCCAAAAAAAAAACTGTGTTGAAAAATACTTACGAAGAAAATTCTAACAAAACACAAGAAAGGAGACCTTAACATCTATGAAGAACTATATTCCAGAAAAGGATGCATTAAACCCTAAGAAAGGAGAAGTCGACGTACGACGACGTATTCTGTAAGAAACAAAAAGATGTTAAACTCTGTGAAAGAATAGTTCCAATCATATAATCACAAAGGCAATGAATCGTGTGAAAGAGGATACAAAAGCCATGAAAGTACGGCGAACTCTATAAGAGAAACATAGAACTCTGTGAAAAGGTAACAGTAAACCCTAGAGCTAAGAAAAATACAGAGGACGAAAGGACTCTGAACTCTACAGAAAGAATCACACTAAACCATCAGAAAAGGCCCTATGTAAAGAGGATACTAAAACCTTATGCAAGAAAGGCATTCTGCCTGTGACAGAAATAACAGACCATGGAAAAGAAGATGATAGAAAACATCAATAAAAGATAATAGTCCATATGAAAGAACACAACACAAAGGGCCATTAAAAAGCAAGATTGGACATAAAAAACCATACGAAAGGAAGAGCATAAACTTAAAGAAGGGACACTACACACCAACAATGAACAGTACACTGAATGAATCTATGAAAGGAGAAAACACGAGCCCATGTGAAAAAAGAGGACGCTAGTCCTTATGAAAGGAGATAACACTAGCCCCTGCGAAAAGAAGAGGACTACCCCTATGAAAGGAGAGAACACAAGCCCCTATGAAAGAAAAGAACACTAGCTCTGTGAAAGAAGAGGACCCTAACTTTTATGAAATTCTACACCCTGTGAAAAACGTTCTGAAAGGATATTAAATTCTAGGAAAGAATACTAAATACTGTATGAAAGTAGACGAAAGAGAAGGAAAGCTAAACCCAATGAAAGGAGAACACTAAGCCATACGAGACAACACTTAACCAAGGATAGAAACAGGACCGTAAATTCTGTGGAAGAAAGGGTATCTTAAATGAGACAGAGAGCAGTGAACAGTAAGTACTAAACAAGTAAGGTTAATCTTGCTCCCCCATGAAGAATAAAATACATGTGTATTTATTTCATCACAGGGGGAGCAAGAGCTACCCTCCTTCTCCATTACTTCATGTGGAAGAAAGTTGCTGAGTCCTAATAAAAAGGATCCGCATGCAGGCTCCTCAATGCCATGTCAGTCTTTCTGTGGAATGCGGACTACTCAGACAAGGAGGAACCAGGTGCGCACAAAGGAAATAGTTCTGGAACACGATCAAAAACTTCCTAAGCAGCTCTGCAGCAAAACCCCAAAGATCTGAAAACATGCGTCCACGTTCCAGATCCCGAAAACATGAGGCCTGCAACATCACTGGAGGGGTCATTTGATACTTTTCATGAACCATCCACTCGGACGCCTACCGTTTTGTATCTTGATCAACAGAAGACTGCCATAGGAAACAAGAACATCCATGGGAATCATACGAAAGAAGATTGTAACTTAGGGAAGACACAGGCATTAAACCCTGGGAAAGAAAACACTAAAACCTAGGAAAGAAGAAGTCACCAAGTCCTGGGAAAGAAAAGTACCTGGAAAAAAGACACAAAACACTGGGAAAGGACATTAAACCTAGAAAGAATAGAAAACTATACTACATGGAACCCTGGCGATGAAGGAAACACCAGACCAAGGGAGAGAAGGCGATGGATCCTAGTAGGAGGGGGGGGGGGGGCATTGTTGGTGTGGTGATGGAGTTGTGACTGTTGTGTAGTGGTATGGTGGTGGAGTGTGTGGTAGTGGTAGTGTGACGGTGGTAGTGGTGGTGGTGGTGGTGTGGTGGTCGTGTTGATGGTGCTGTGGTGATTGTGCTGGGGGTGGTGTTGTGGTGGTGTGGTGGTCGTGTTTATGGTGTTGTGGTGGTTGTGTTAGTGTGGTGGTGGTGGTGTGTGGTGGTGTGGTGTGGTGGTGTGGTGGTGGTGGTGGTGTGGTGTGGTGATCGTGTCTATGGTGTTGTAGTGGTAGTGGTGTGTGGTGGTGGTGGGTGGTGGTTGGTGTGGTGGTATGGTGGTGGTGTGGTGTGGTGATCGTGGTGTGGGTGTTGTAGTGGTAGTGTGTGGTGGTGTGGTGGCGGTGTTGGTGGTGGTGGTATGGTGGTGGTGTGGTGGGGTGGTGGTGGGGTGTGGTGTGTGAGGTTGTGGTTTGGTTGTAGTGGTAAGGTGATGGTGGTGTGGTGTGGTGTGTGTGGTGGTAGTGGTGGTGGTGTGGTGTGGTGGTGTTGTGGTGTCGTGGTAGAGTGGTGGTGGCCTGAGCCCAGCCAGTTCGGCCTGGGATAGGGTGGGGGTCAGGGAAGGTCACTGAGGGTCGGGAGGGTCAATCTGGCCTGGGCCACCTAACCTGGGCCAGACTGGCCAAGGCTGGCCTGGGCCTAAGCTGGCCTAGGCCTGGGCCTGGCCATGGGGGTAGGGTAGGGTAGGGTAGGGTAGGGTAGGGTAGGGCAGGTCAGCCTTGCCTTGGCCACCTAGCCTGAGCCGGTTTGGGTCAGCCTGGCCTGGCCACCTAGCCTAGAGCCGAGAACCTGAGCTGGCAAAAATCTTTGTGCGAGAACAACCTTTTCCCAGAAACATGAACAATCTGACCCCCCCAGCTGGCCGATGACGATCCACGGATACCTCCAACTCTCTTGCCTCACAATCATGTCATGAAAAGATAAACATCCCTGCACACTGGTCCCAGGATGCACACAGCAACTCCTTCAACTGCATCCATCTATGGAACACAACAGAAGGCAGCCAGCAACTCTGATTCCCGGGAACCATCACCCTGACTGAATCACCAGAAAAGGGAATCATGCGCAGAATGAATGGCAATGGTTACACCAGAGACAAAAAATGTGTACATATACATCTATATGTACGTATTTCTCTAGCCAGGCTTCTTTAGTACCCCCTGCCCCTTCCTCTGCTCCCCACTTATTCAACTAATCCAACACAACATCCATCCACTAACAAAACTAAAGGCATGCAGTGGCGTTGTTGAAAGATCCGTGTGGAAGAAGACAGACCCGATTTGTAACACGAATCGCGAATCAGCCACGAATCAGGGGCGAAATTTAGATATCCTCGACAGCAAAACACGACCGACGTTAAAGCCTATACTGAAGCCAGTTCCACGGGACCTCCTGTGTGAACTCCATGCTGATATGACCGCCATGACAGGTTCTCTGCAAAACAAGGGTACTCAGACAGTACCAGGGGATCCCAAGAGACACTTCAGGAAATGCATGCCTTTCCTGAAGCATCTCGTCTGGTACTGCTGTTCTGTACCTTTGGTCCACAGACAACTGTCACAGAAACCAGAGCAGCCATGTGTCACACAGGAAGGCCAGTGGCACTCTGCTTTATGAACTACAGCTCTGACACCTCCAGGGTCCCCACACCCTGATAGCTCCCACGCGCAGGAGCCGGTCAAGCTGATGCCACCGCAAAATGGATCTCATGGTAAGGCCATTCCGATCCATTCAGACCGTTTTTCCAACTACGCAACGCAGAAATATTTTCTTTATCTCCACACGAAGTTCACACAGAAGTTCAACACCGCAGCATCCTGCACACCTTCAGTCTTGCCAGGAGCTAAATGATGCGCTGGAACGGGCCTCCCTCTAACCCCTAACACCCCCCCCCCCCCCCAAGCTACTAAAGCCTAACCAAAGCACCATTCTGCACTAGACTCCCTGTCCTAATAACCCACCATCCAAGGTGACAAGCCACCTGGGAGTCGAAGTTTCTGAACACCTTCTGCTGTATCCCACAGACAGATGTAGTCAAAGAAGGCGCCATACACCATGGTTCCTGCTTACAGAAGACCCCCCCCAATCCATGACAGACAGTGAGGAACAGAATGTAGAGATCTCTGCGCAAAACGTGGCAACGACAAACTGAAAATGATACTCTTCACGCATCAAAAAAAACGACCACTTCCGGAGAGCCTCTTCAAGACTTCCCACAGACCTCGGTACAAGCACCAAGGCGAAGTGCTGGACAATAAAACACCCTAGGTCTGAACGTTGGATACGCATATATTTCAGTTCAGACCTCAACACACACACGGCCAAACAGGCCTTAGTGTAAAATACCAGAGTCCCCACTCTTGTGAACCTCGGTTTATCGTCTCATTCGAAGGACTGTAAGGGAGATGGAGTCAGACCAATGTCAACTCCGAGTGAAAAATCCCCCTGTACCGAAACGGCCCGGCGGAGATTCGAACCCGCGCACCCCAGGATCACCAAGATTACGAGTCCGGCGCTCTACCACTGAGCTATTCCAACCCCCTGATTGTGTGTGTGTCGTGTGTGTGTTGTGTTCCGGTGGTGTGTGTGTAAATGTTTTGTTTTTGGGGGTGGGGGGGGTGGAGTGTGTTTTTATGTGGATGTGGTGTGTTGGGGGTGTGGGGTTGTGTGCTGTGGGTTGTGTGTGTGTGGAGTGGTGTGTGTGTGTGTGTGTGCATTGTGTTGTATTATTGTGTGTGTGTGTGTGGTGTGTGTTATTGTGTGGTGATGTTGTGTGTGTGTTGTGTGTGTGTGTGTGTCGTGTTGTGTGGGTGTGGTTGAGTGGTGTGTGGTAGTGGTGTGGTGAGGGTGTGGTGGTGTGGTGTGTGTGTGTGTGTGTGTGTGGGGTGGGGTGGTGGTGTTGTGTTGTGGTCGGGGTGTAATGGGGATGGGTTGTGTTGTGGTGGGGAAAAGAAGGGCACTGAATCCTTGGAACGAAGAAAGACTAAACACTGTGGAATAAAGAAGGCACTAGGTACTGCGAAAGAAGTGGGCACTAAAGCCTGGGAAAGAAGCATGGAACCCTGGGAAAGGACAGAACACTAAATCCTGGGGAAAGAAAAACGCACTAAACCCAGGAAAAAAGACACGTGATCTTAGGACAGAAAAACCCTGGAAAGAAGGTGGCACTAAATCCTAGGAAAGAAGAAGACATAATACTCTGAGAAAGAAGACCCAAAATCCTGGAAAAGAAGACGCACGGAAAGAATCACTGAAGACTAGAAAGTTAGGAAAGGTACACCCCAATTAAAAAAAAAAAAGACGAGCATCAGCTGTGGAAAATATGGGACACTAGTTCCTGAAGAAAAGGACACAAACATCTGTGAATCAAGAAAACACTAAACCCTGAATAAGAAGACTAGCATCTGAGAACGAAAAAGATTCTAGTACCGCAGAAAGGAGATTTCAAACTTGTGAGTGTCGAAAATATACCCCCTGTAAAAGACAGTAGAACTTTTGTGAGGAAAGGCGATACTAAACTGGGAAAGAAGAAGTGATCCAACGACACAACTCTACACAAGGAAACACTAAACTCTATGACAGCACACATAACTATGAAAGAAAGGGACAGCTACACTGGAAAAAGTGTAAAGACGAGAGAGAAGAACAAGCCAAAAATCAGGAACAATACTCCCCCATTTGTGGTTAGCCGCATCCACTGAGTTCGTTCACATGGCCTGGTCTCCGTTGTCCGTTGATGAAGCAGCTCCTTCCCCCGTTGATGTAGCAGTGTCTTGCCCCTGTCAATACATAATCAGTATCTTCAGTTCAGATCTTATTCCATCTGCAAACAAATCTGATTCATTCAATTCATCAAAACTAAGTTAGTTTAAGAAACATTTTTAGTTTGTGCTTTTTTTCCATGACTATATTTTGTTTTACGCTATGTATTATGGGGAACCGAGTGAAAGCATGGAACTTCAAGTGAAAGCATGCTGTTGTCTTCAATGTTTGTGTGTGTGTGTGTGTGTGTGTGTGTGTGTGTGTGTGTGTGTGTGTGTGTGTGTGTGTGTGTGTGTGTGTGTGTGTGTGTGTGTGTGTGTGTGTGTGTGTGTGTGTGTGTGTGTGTGTGTGTGTGTGTGCGTGTGTGTGCGCGTGTGTGTGTGTCCGTGTGTGTGTGTGTGTGCGCACACGCGCGCGTGCATATGCACATCCATGTGCGTGAGGGCATGTAAGTGTGACTGCGGGCATGTGCTTGGATGCATATTTGTGTATGTTTGTGCATGTTAAAACCAATGGGCGTTCAAGTATATTATATGTGCACGCACGAACGTCTATATTCATTCATTCCAAACTGAGCTTTGCTAAAAAGTGTACGTTCATACGTATGTGTCTGGTTATACATTTACACACTTACATATACGAACACACACGAACATTACTGCAGATACATTCCATGCATACAGCTCATATCTAAATACACATTTTCATTTAAACGAACACTCTCTCACATACTGAATCAATGCCCTGATCATTGTCATTTACACCAGCAATGACTCGGATAAAACAAATGAGCTGCTTAAAATTTTCTTTTCATCATATAATTGCAGATTTGGAGGTAAAGATGCGCTGTTGTTATTCTTCACAGCTCCGCCGAAAGACCTCACAGAACTAATGAAGACTGACACCACTGTTAAATGACACACCCCTCCAGCCACCCTTCTAGGAAAAAACAGCTCTACATCAAATTACTAAAAGAAGTCTCAAAAACAAGATCACACATATTAGCAGGGAGAAAACAGATGTGCAGTTCAAGCTCCTTTTAGGTGATGAAAACAGACCTCCTTATCATACTACTGATTCTAAAATTAACAGAGATGCCAGACTGGATCGTACCAGGTCTTCATACACATATTCCAGATGTTCACAAAGTTTTTTTTTTTGTCAGTGCTCTCGCTTATTTCCCAATGTTCAGTCATGAAACGTACAGAGTTTTCTACCAATTTGTAGTAATTAGAACAAAACATCAAGCAAAAGAAAGCACAGCAAGTAAAAAACAAAAACGAGAAAACAAAGAATACGTCCTATTTTTCAAATCCCTCTACGGGGAGATCGCTACTATGTCCATCCACTGACAGTTCCCATGACCTGACCAACTCTTAAAACTTTGGCACGCGCCAGAGGCAAAGATGTGAAGGGGAAACCAAACGTTATGAGAAAGGGCCATCAGAGTTTAACATGAAATGTGAACAATATTTTAAACATTTGTAAAATTCTTGAAAAAAAATATTTATGTATTATTCTGCGGAAATCTGAATATCTTGCTTTAAACATGGACAGTTAAAACGGTATTTTTGTCGAAGAAAATTTCGTCTACACACAAACGAAAGAATATCTAGAGAGAGCTGGAATCTGTGGTAAATTCCAAACATTATTTCTAAACACCCATTAAGACAAAAAATCTGACTGCTTTACTGCAGGGATGCACACACCCTGAGAACAAAAAAGGACGATGATCAATGCCCATAATGGTTATAAATACCCGTTACACACCCCTTTAATAATCTTTATTGTCGAAATAGTATGACTGATGTTCCAAGTACCTACTTGATGGGGAACAAAATGAAAATGTAACAGTTCTGCTACTATTACGACATTCGAATTAACTACTTTAAAAAGTAGTGGCGCACCTTCCTTCTCTCTGGTCTGCGATCCTGGTGGTCGTCTGGCAGACTGTTGAAATACTTCCGAAGTTGGTGTTCCTGCCACCAAGAAAAACTGTGTTGAAATACTTACGAAGAAAATTCTAACGAAACATCAAGAAAGAAGACATTAACACCTATGAAGACTATATTCCAGAAAAGGATGCATTAAACCCTAAGAAAGGAGAAGTCGACGTACGACGACGTAATTCTGTAAGAAAGAAGCGAAGATGATAATTAAAACACTCTGTGAAAGAATAGTTCCAATCAGCAATCACAAAAGCACTGAATCGTGCGGAAAGAGGGATACAAAAGCCATGAAAGTATGGTGAACACTATAAGAGAAAACACGCAGAACTCTGTGAAAAGGTAATACTAAAACCCTAGAGCTAACAACAATGCAGAGGGACAAAAGGACACTGAATTCGATAGAAAGAGACACACTAAGTCATCACAAAAAAAACACTAGGCCCTTCGTAAAGAGGACACTAAACTGTATGCAAGAAGGCATTCTACCTGTGAAAGGACAACAGACCATGGAAAAGAAGATGACGGAAACATCAATAAAAGACAATAGTCCATATGAAAGAACACAACACAAAGGGTCATTAAAAAGCAAGATTGGACATAGAATCCATACGAAAGGAAGAGCAAACTTAAAGAAGGGGGACACTACACACCAACAATGAACAGTACACTGAAATCTATGAAAGGAGAAAAAAACGAGCGATGTGAAAAAAAAGAGGACGCTAGCACCGTATGAAAGGAATGAACAATAGCCCAAAGAAGAGGAGAGAACACTAGCTCCTGTGAAAGAAGTCTCCAACCCTATATGAAAGGAATGAACACTAGCCCCAAAGAAGAGGAGAGAACGCTAGCTCCTGTGACAGAAGAGGACGCTAACCCCTGTAAATGAGAGAACAAGAGAACACTAGCCTCTGTGAAAGAAGAGGAAGCAAAAACCTTTGAAAGGAGAGAACAGTAGCCCTTGTGAAAAAAGAGAACGCTAACCCCTATGACAGGACACAACACTAGCCCCTGTGAAAGAAGAGGACTCTAACCCCTATGAAAGGAGAGAACACAAGCCCCTATGAAAGAA